>CAKAKR010062138.1:0-44943 GCA_916700685.1 Adelosebastes latens | reverse complement strand
CTTGTGCTACATTTTGGTGAGGAAAAACTGTCATGGCCATATTCAAAGGGGTCCCTTGACCTCTGACCTCAAGATATGTGAATGAAAATGGGTTCTATATATATATTTTTTCATTGTTTTTTGTTGTTAATTGATTTCCAGTAACAAATATATACATACATTTACATAAAGCAAGTATATTTGCCCAATCCCATGTTGAACAGATAAAATGTGGGCGATTAATCGCGATTAAATATTTTAATCGGTTGACAGCCCCATCTAAATCAGCAGATGGGGAGACAATTCCCAAACAACATGTGCCAAAAGGTGAGCTTTTAAAAACCAAGAAATCATAGCATTTACAGTGCGTAATCATTGGCTACATTTATACAGCCATTGTATGTGCCTGATAGCCATACTTGTCGTTGTGCAGCTGTGAGGTTATCCTTCAGCTTGTGCTAAACCCATTCTGACAGCAACGTCACACACTCCTGACATATTTATTCCTTCTAAGTGAACCACTTACCAGCGTAGAGTTCACATTTGGGTTGCGGCCCAGAGCGCAAAAACTGGTGGGAACAACTAAGGTGGAAAGACATTGACTGCAAATTTTAGGACGTTATATTTCAATAATTCTGTTCACACCTTGAACTAAAACTTAATAGACCTCAATGAGACAGTGAATGTGTAGAGTGGCTACAGCTTTGTGGTATATTTGGTATCTCTTTCTTTTATACCCCAAACTGTGTAAACTTTGCAGGATTTAGTGGGCTTACTCCTGTGGAGAGTGACGTATTAGACGTATTTACACTAGCTGCAGTGTGAACACTGAGTCATTGAGTCATTGGCTTTGATGAATAACTTTATCAAAGCTCTGCAGAGCTGCGGCCATTTTGTGCTATGAGGAAAAAGTGTTATTGTAACAGTGACCTCTCTCACAGAAGCAACAAGTGAATGGATGGAAAAATGAAGCCCATTGTGCCCACTGTCTACTCAGGGTATTATTGCTCATGACTCATCTCTGAAGTATTTTTACAATACCCTAATACCTGAGACATTCATACTATATGTATTGCAGAAAAAGTGGCTTTAGAAGGAAACAAATCTTTCTTTTCTTTATTATTTTACAATGATATCATGGCATATTGATTGCAGTGATGAGTTGTTGGCAAACACAAACTCAGTCACCAATCAGAGGCATGTCTCGTAATTAATTCTTCATGAAAAATATGTAGAAGTGACAGCAATCACAGTTACAGTGCTTGTTTGGGTTTAAGTCACGCAGCTGGAAGAATAGATAAATGTCTGAGAGAGGGATGGGTGTGCTGTCCTGAATTTCTGCCTGACAGCCACAACAATAACAGCTTTTGCTTGTTCCCCTGTCACTTACTGTAGCTGACAAGTTGTTCGGAAATCCAACACTAACAACACAAGACTGCTGCTCACATTCAGCTCCCTTCACTTCAAGGCTTTTTTCACATTCTTGACATTATCATCGCACAAACACACGCTACTTTATCCACACAGTTACATGAACGGAAAATTCGTAAGGCGAATAATCACATTGAAAAAAACTTCAGAATGTACACTGGCACAGAATATACAGTACATGTCCAACATTGATTATTCACTCTATGCTAATATTCGCACAATGATAATTCAACAAACTGATGTTTAGCAGGTAAATTGTTTATCATACATTTGCTGATTTGCACCACAGACTGTATAGAAGAAGTGGACCATCCAGTGGTTTGTGGACTTCCGTTTTGAAGCCTTGAGTTTGGCATTTTGGCCATCGCCATGTTGTTTTTTTTGCAACCAGAAGTGACATGAGAGGGTGGAGCTAAGTACAACCGAACGCTGAATAAGTCATTTTTAGGCGACTAAAATGTTACAATTAACTTTCATGAACTAAAAAAACACTGTGAAAGGGTTAAAGTTCTAAGACGAAAAGGCAGACAACTCCCAGACCAGACAACGCCGTGGTAGCGACCTGTCAATTACAAGGTAGCCACGCCCTAAAGCATACCCTCCTTTATGGTTTTACTCTAAATGAGACCATAATTTACTAAATGAACATCATGCTGTATTGAAGAAGACTTGAAACTAGAGATTGAGACCATAAACTCATGTTTACAATGTTTACTGAGGTAATAAATCAAGAGAGAAGTAGGCTAATTTGCTCATAGACTTCTACACTATCGGACTTCTTTTTGCAACCAGAGGAGTCGCCCCCTGCCGGCTATTAAAAATAATGCAAGTTTAAGGCACTTCTGCATTGGCTTCACTTCTCAGACCTGGACCTGAGGCTAATGGGGAATGTCATTAGTTTTGCAGGTATTTATTTGGTCATAAACCAAAGTATTGGACAAATTCAAATTTTGCCTTGATGAGCTGGTGCTAGATGAAGAGTTAAGTGATCACCAAAGTGATCATCCTGATATTTCAGTCTGGACTAAAGTGGTGGACCATCATTAACAAACCAACATTGCCATCCCTATAGAGCCATGCCGCTAGCATTGCTAAAAACTGTCACACATCAATGAGTACCTCCTAAACTCAATAGCTTGCAACCACATTTTATCATAGCATCTAAGATGTAATGCATATATCTGACTGAATGTAGCTTCTAATGTACCTCAGTACTTCAGTTTGTTTAGACTTGAAAGGAAACTGAAGTATAGCCTCTTATGAATAGGGGTAGATACAGAAGCAGATAAAAATAAAAAAGATTGCTCTGTGAAGTGTAGATCATGTGTTGGATAAAGGGAGCAGCAAGTGCCGGATAGGGAACACTGAAACATATGGGGAATAAAGAGAGAGGAGAACCAAAGAACAATTAACAAGTCTATGTGATGGTTGGAGGAGCAGTAAAAACACACTTTGTTCTATTTATATTATTTATGTTTTCTTTATTTGTATTCTTCACAGATTTTATTTGCCTTTATAGCTTCAACAGCGGCTCAAAATCCCTCACCGACCTTATGAAATATCATCCATTTCTATTTGTTTACATAATTTTACTTGTATTTACACAGGCAAGTCAGTTAACAACTGCTGTTCTTTACCGCTCAGCCACGATGTTGTTATTGCACAGAAGATACACATGGTGAATCATGCTTTGAAAAGGTCCTCATTTCCCTGCAAAGCCACTGTGCTGAGTAAGATCTGAGGAAGGCAAAACCATGAGGCTGGATTTATTAGGGCCTGCAGCATTAAAAGTAAATGAGGGAGTAAAGTAATATTAGCAGGGTTCTGGGAGGCATGTGTCGCCTGTGGAGTGAATCCAGAGCCTCAGCTGAGATGAGGACAGGAAGGATTCAGAAACTGAGAAGAAGAGCAAAAAGACTCCCTCAGAAACTGATCTGGTCCATTGACTATATGTTGAAAATAACTTAGGATTGCTATCACAAACTTAATGCATATAATCATTGGTTTGATTTGCAAATGACTGGGTGGACGGAGGGTGCGCTCGCCTCTCAAACATGAAAACAGAGAGACAACTCAACTCTAGTGCACCATGGTGCTTCAGTTGGCTCAGGCACATACTGCACAGAGCAGAAGGTCTCAACCCGAGGGCCATGGTGTGCCAAAAGTCTGCAGCTTCTCATTCAACTTCCTCTCAACACTCCAGCTGATTTCACTGATTAGTTCCCCCCCCCCCGCCCCCTTTGGTTTAATATGTGCTAATCAGTGAAATCAGCTTCCAAAGCTTTTAATTTAAAAAATTTAAAAAAGATAATAATAAAAATTGGTGGTACAGTAATGCCTTGGTTTGAGTTTGGGGGAATTTTTTATATATATATATATTTCATGCTGAGCCAAGGACCAGCCGACCAACAAATCAAGCTACGGCACTTTTTAGGTGGACGTTTCGTCTGGAAGTCACTTTCAGTCCAAAATGGCGGAAGTGTAGCTTTGCTGCTGGGCGCTGATGTTTCAATGGAACGAACAATTGCCTCTAATGTAGCCAAAATAATATTGATAAAACTACTCAAAGTCTTCGGGTACACCACTTCAACATGGGTCACTAACAGTGACAACTCCGGGGTCTGAAAAGTGAAGCCAATGCAGAAATGTCTTAAACTTGCATTCTTTCTAACAGCCAGCAGGGGGCGACTCCTCTGGTTGCAAAAAGAAGTCTGATCATATAGAAGTCTATGAGAAAATGACCCTACTTCTCACTTGATTTATTACCTCAGTAAACATTGTAAACATGAGTTTATGGTCTCAATTGCTAGTTTCAAGTCTTCTTCAATACAGCATGATGTTCATTTAGTAAATTATGGTCCCATTTAGAGTAAAATAGATGATAAAGCAGGGTATGCTTTAGGGCGTGGCTACAGGTCGCTACCACGGCTTTGTCCGGTCTGGGAATTGTCTGTGTTGGTGGCAGCCAAAAACCAAGATCGCGACGGCCAAAATGACGAGCTTGAGGTTTTAAATGGCAGTCCACAAACCAATGGGTGGCATCACGCTGTCTACATCCACTTCTTATATACAGTCTATGGTCACTAATGAGTCCTGAATGTGTTCCTCAGGACAGAATTCATTTGAAAATGAAGCTGATATGCCTACAACCGTAAGTGGTGTATAGTTTTGGTTTCAGCTAAACAAACACCATCCACATCAGCGCTACCTGTCTACCATCACCCCCGTCATTTCCTCCATGTTGATAGATGACCACCATGGAGGAGAGCGGGTCTGTTACATCAAGACCTACAGACAGAAAACAACCCAAGACACACCCGCATGGGGAATCTGGGACCACTTGTGCAGAGGTGGTGTGAGTAATGGGGGTACCTGAGTGGGGTCAATGTGGCATTTTCAGGCTAAATGTACCCACCATTAGCCAATGCCAGAGGGTCCATCCGAGCCCCCCGCACACTATTAACCCACTTGCAGGGCCACTGGACTGGGAAAATGGGGAATAAGGGGATTTCGCCCAGAGGAATACCTCTGTGTGTCTGTGAAGGTGCATGCATGTGTGTGCAGCATAAGCAGAGCTGGATAAATGTGAGACTTTGCTAGTTTTTGGCACGAGGTGTGTGCGTGTGTGTGTGGTTGTGTTTCCACGTCAGTAGAGGCGAACGCCTGCCTGGAATGTGTTCACACATGCAGTCAGATGAATGAAGCGGAGGGGTCGGAGTTGAGCTGCGACAGTGGCAGCTGTCAGCACTGTGGTGTGTGTGATGTATGAGCTCATCTGTCACTACCGGTCCCTTCCTGTGGAGGGGGTGGAATAGTAATCCCAACATCATTTCCAATGCTTTCCTCGGTCAATTCTCATCTTGAATTTTATTGTTTCTTGTTCAGTTTAATTTGCAGTTCTTCTCTTTTTTCTATATGTTGGCACAGATGAGTGAGACGGGGTAAATATTGGTAGTTTCTGCTTTGTCTCTCTCCATCTTTGGGAGTATTATGATGCAAATGTTTGCCTGTAGATGGGCTGGACAAGTAAACATGGGCATGAAACCACAAGATTAAAACTGGAAAATGTACTACTTCAAATCCATTTCAAAAGGCATTAATCATTAAAACTAAAAAAAAGCTTTGGCTATGTTGTTGCAGATGTTGGCAATCAATATTTAGATTTAAATATACTCAGGTTCTAGGCTCTCTCAGCTGGATAAGTTAAATGTAAAAAAGCCAACACACCCACACCCACGCACACACACACACACACAGACTCCTGGTGACACATTTATAAACACACACATATTCATATGCACACACTCCCTGGCCAGCGTGCAGCCTCCAGAGACTCAGACTGAATACCAGGGGACACACTGGTGCCACAGTGCCAACATGCTGCCAGTTGGCCACACCTGAGTCAAATCCCACAGAGGATGAGACACAGATGCAGTGCAGAGATGACACACACACATGGTGTGTGTGTGAGTATTTGTGTTTGTGTAAAAGTCTGAGATAAAGCCCGGGGGATACAATAAAAGAAAAGACTGCTGACGAAGAGAACTCAAAGGACTCAAAATAACAAAATAAATTCCTTGCAGGCCAAAGTTGCTGATGCTCAGTTTGCTTTACTTCATACAAATCTATACCCTTATGTCTCGATTATTAGGTGGTTAAAATAGATCTGCATAATGGATGCAAAAACAAAAAAAGTTTCTCAAATAAGTCAGCTCAGCGAAGGCACAGTTGGTGACAATACACTCTTCATTCCTCCAGAAACCCACGGTGTCCGATTCTCCATGCAGGAAGTATTAATAGCCTTGTGTAAGGTACGTCTTTGAGATTAAGTGCAATAGTAGGAGATATGTTACCTCATGTCCCTTTACTTACTCCCCCTAAGGCCCACTGAAGCACATTGAGCAGTCATCACTGCGATCCCTTTATGGCTGTCCATTCTGTCCTCATGAATTACATCTCACATAATTTCCACCTTTGTTCATGCACGGCGGTGCCAAGAGCCCTATGTCTGACACGCGTATAAATCAAAGAGCAGTTCACTGTTTGGATTAAGGTTGCCGGATACAGGCCATCGCTGGAGTCACGTTGTAAAGTATGGACATGAGCGTTCTCCGCGCGCCGTGCCAAGAGCACACGCACAGCCAATTGCAAGGCATGACAAGTGCACATAAGCATGTTTTATATTGCTAGTTTTTTGCCTCACCATGTTTACATCAATCCCGTTAGAAGGCAACATGCCCTTCAAAAGCAGCACGTTGTGTATGTTCTTACAGCGAGCTGAGATAGACGGAGCACAAGCTTTTTGTTTTTCTGAGATTAGTTATACCTCCCAAAATGCTTTATTTGCTAGCTGTGACCATGGTCTGTATTATAAAGATGGATGACATGACAGCTCCCCCAAACTGAAGCCAAAACATCTTGATTGCCCCCTGGTGGCTGGCTGCAGTATAGGTCATAAATCCTGCCTCCTCCATGTTAGCGGATGGGTCGTGGGCCGAATTAAAAAGTCAAAGTACGTCAAATACATTATTCCCAAAGATGGTTTCTGTCATTTCATGTAGTTCTTATCACGCTGATGTATGTTCAAGTGTTAATTATTTGGATAAGTTTGGTTTTAATTAGTTATTTGATGCTATAAAAATGGGGTGAGAAGTCATGATTGACAGCTGTGATTGACAGCTGCTCTGAGTGAAGTAGTCGCAGTCGGAGGCTCGGGAATTCTACGGGAGATGAGATGTAATTTTAACTTTCCGTAACCATAATGAGTCTCTGTAATAGAACGTGTTAATTTGATCATAGAGATATTATGGTTAGTTGTTGAGTCTTTCTAGCCAAACAGCTTTCGTGGTGCTAACGCAGCAGCTAGGTGGCTCACGCTAGCAAGGTGCGGCCATGCTCGGCTCGTGATTGGCTTGAGCGGGTGTGTGGACAGGACCACGATACCGCAGCTCCAACCCAAGCCCCGTAGGAAGAGCACCAGATCTTGAAGCAAATTTTTGCAGTGGCCAAACAACAGTACTACAATTTCTGTGTCTGTCACCTGATGCCATTGGGCCCAAAAATACTTTTTCCCATAGACTTCCATTGGGAAAGAGAAGTGCATAAATCAGCGGATAATTATTTAAGAGGTAAATCAACTTCCCAGAACAAACACTTGAATCGCCCTTATTTAAATCATTAGGTCCTAAAAAAGTTGTAAAATGCACTAATAGCCGAATCCAGAGTTATCCTCCTTCCTCCGTTCATGTGAATGAGACCGCGGCTGGACCGAGGGCTGGGCTGCTCTATGGGCCCAATGGATGCGGAAGATCGCCGGATGATCCGTGTAATTCATTACTCGGCAGTTGAGCCATTTTGGCTTAATGCACCACTGAGCAACTCTCACAGGAAGGAACAGGCGCCCGCATACAACGCTATTCCAGTTCTCTTTATACATCCATGCTCCAGGATCACTACTGTCCAGACTCTGGCTCCAAATCACATCAAAATCTCAAGATGGCAGCTCCAGTATACAGGATATTTTGGCTTCACTTTTGTACAGTGGGAGGAAGTGGAGATGCGTCGTCCATCTATATATACAGTCAATGGCTGTGACACAGAGCAAGCCCAGCAACTGATAACAACTGACAAACAGATTTGCAAATAAATCGTCTGTAATGAATCTCTTCCTCTAGTTGTAATTATTTGCTTGCATTATTTTTCTTCTGTTTTGTGTCGTCCTATGGGGGTTCCAGCACACCAAGTGACAGAACACTTTGTTTTGGGTTGCATTCTGAAGTCTACAGAAAAAATACCACCCACACTGGCTGTGACTCATGCAGCAAACACATGTTTGCATAACTCAAAATAATTGCATAGCATCCATCTCCAAAAAATCTAGTTATGCCCTTCTCTCCCTTTTCTGGTACTCTCTTCTTTTTTCCCTCTACAGTGAAAGACAAACAAGAAAACCAATAACGCAGAGACTTCTGAGATGGCAACAACTGAGCAACACATCATGAAATGATTTGAACAGCACCACCCAATTGTCTTTGAGGCAAGCAAGCCTTACTATGCACAACAACCAACTTACCACTTATTCACAGAGCGAAAGAAATCGTAACCACAGGCCACTTTCTGGGGCCAGTATCCACGGATGCCTGTGGGACTCGCAGAATCTTGAGCGGCTGCCCTCTAATTAACTGTATTCTCCTCTAAGAAATGCTGTTTGTTTGTGAAAGTGCCGCTTTCCTTTCTTGATGTAGCTTTCCGCACATTATGGTCTTTACTTCCAGCCAGCTTAATGGCGAGCAGAAAGTGGTCACCGTGATCCTCCCTGACCCGTCTTTTCGTCGTCACCGCTTAATGGGACGTTTCCATTAGCAACTGTATCAACTCTTTTGCAATGCAAAAAAAAAAAGGAAAGTTGCGGGCTGGCAGAGCAAAATGGGACGTGGCAAGGAGTGGGATGGCAGATGCTTCACGGCATTGTGCTCTGTGCCGCTGCTGTCAAGTGTAGGTGTGCATTTTTTCTCGTTTTAAACAAGGTATGTTGTTGAAGGCCGAGTCATAGAGTACAATTAGATCCCAAAGGCCATAGAACGTATTTTACTGTTGGTCCAGGGTGGCTGAATTCATTATTTTTTTGATCCTTCAGGCTTCTCGTGTCTCTATCACTCTGTCTTGTGGGGGGCTGATGGTCTCTGAGGCAGCAAAAATCTGTGTAAATGCATCACTACCACTTGTCAGGCCTGTTGGAATAGATTTTGAAGAGGATGCGAGAGAACACAATGCTAGAGGAAATGAATAACCCAAGGCCTGCACTATGGCTTTATTGACAGGCAGTATAAATCCTTCACACATCTCTCACCGCCTTTCTCATGCTGTCTGTCTGTCTGTGAGCACGCACGTTAATACTACTACCACAAAAGCAAAAGAGAATGAAAACTTTTTGTAAACATGAAGTGAATAACATTAAATGTGCTTTTTTAGTGCTAAATACCTCTGCTGCAACCGAATAAGCTGAGAATACTGGCATTAAACACCCAGCCATAAATATCTGAATTATGAACAGTCACGTTGTGTTCCCTCTCGGGGTGTCACGATTCTCCAAATCCATGATGAGATTCGATTTTCGATTTAAACATGCTTTAGTTAGACTATGGAGTCTTGATTTGTAAAAAATCAACAGATCAATGGTTTTAAGCCCTGACAACAGTCATTTACACTTCTTTGAAAAGAGAATTGAACTCCCTTTTACTGAGAAAGTGTTTCAAAAATGAGACTACAACAGTCTACAATATAAAAAGCTGCATCTTTTCAATATCAGTATCTGTGTGACCCACCTCGGTACATAATAATTACAAAAACAAAACTTAAATCCTTCTGCAGTGCATCACAAGTGTGCTGTAACCTACAAAAATGCAGTGTTGTTGTCCCTTACGGTCGCGCTTGTTTCTCTCTTTTTCCCCCTCTCTCGTCTGATCACTGTTTGTCATTGAGTGCGGAGACGGACCTTTGGACAGTCTGTGTGCTGAGAGACAGCACTCGGTAGTCCTATTAGCTCGTCGCTAATATCAGCTGCTCTGATTCAACAATGTGGAGCAGAAAAAACGTGCATGTAGGCTGAAATTCAACCGTGGTGTTCTGAGATGCAGTGACTTAATGTTAAACCAAGTAAGACTAAGAGCTATATGATGAGTAAGGAAAAGTAACTAACGAAAGTCCGTTAGCCGCTAGTCCAGGGGTCAGCAACCTTTACTATCAAAAGAGCCATTTTAGGCAAAACAAAAAAAAAAAATCTGTCTGGAGCCACAAAACATTTGAACATTGTGATGAAGGTAACACAGTTTATAGTCTATGTATATAGTATATAAGTCTAATGCAGTGAGGGCCCAAGTGCAAATGTTCCACGGAGTATTAGGGCCACATTGAGGGGAAAAAAAAACGGAGATTTCCAGAATAAAGTCATAACATTACGAGAAAAAAGTCGTAATATTAAGTGAATAAAGTCATAACTTAACGAGAAAAAAAGTTGTAATATTACGAGACTAAAGTCATAACTTTACGAGAAAAAAAGTCGTAATATTAAGAGAATAAAGTCATAACTTAACGAGAAAAAAAGTTGTAATATTACGAGACTAAAGTCATAACTTTACGAGAAAAAAAGTTGTAATATTACGAGAATAAAGTCATAATATTACGAGAAAAAAAGTCGTAACATTACGAGAATATAGTCATATTACGAGAAAAAAAGTTGTAATATTAAGTGAATAAAGTCATAAATTTACGAGAAAAAAAGTCTAAATATTACAAGAATTAAGTCATAGGTTTATGAGAAAAAAAAAGTCGTAATACCACGAGAATAAAGTCATGGGTTTACGAGAAAAAAAGTCATAATGTGACGAAAATAAACACATAACTTTACGAGAAAAAAAGAAAATAACACATAAAATTACTACTTTATAATATTATGACTTTATTATCATAATACTACGACTATTTTCTCTTAAACTTATGACTTTATTCTCGAAATGTTATGACTTTATTCTCATAATACTATGACTTTTTTCTCTTAAACTTATGACTTTATTCTCGAAATCTCAGATTTATTTTATTTTCCTCAATCTGGCCCTAATACTCCGTCGTACCATAGACCTACAACAATGATAAATAAAAATGAAAATAAAAACAAAAACCAGTTATTCATTTCCATTTTTAAAAATCCACAGGGAGTCACTGGAGAGGGGCTAAAGAGCCGCAGGTTGCAGACCCCTGCGCTAGGCTAATTCATGCAGTGTGAAATGCCATAGGCATATGCAGGAAGTGAGTATGTTCCTCAATTCAAATGTTACTTTTGTCAGTGTGTGTAATGTAATATGTCTGTTCAGAACATGTGGGGTTATGTTGCGAATTGTGATTTTTAGGCTGGTTTATAGTTTTAACCATGAGTGAGGTGGCTGTTACATTTCTTGAGTACAGCTGTATTTTCCTATGCACGCAACTGGGCAGGGCGGAGGAAAACATAATAATCGTTGATCTTGCTATTGATTTCAATAGTCAAGATCGGAGGCTAATTTCGATTGATTTACGATTTAGGATTGAAATCGTGACGCCCCTAATTTTCTCAGAAATTGAAAATTCAACTCGGTTTTCAGTTCCAAATTCGCTAATTAGACGGATTCATTTTCAGCCAAAATAAGTCACATACTATCCTAGATTATCAGTCTGAATGTTCTTGCTTCAATTTCACACTTTTAATAGTAAAAAAAAAGTTTGTGTTAAAACTGTGCTGCTCCTCAAGCACACACGTCTGGAGAAAATATCCCAGAAAAAAGGGATGACATGACCTTTGAAAATCCTGAGGCAGCCATTTGTTTGGCTGTGGATGGATGGATTCCCAAACCCCACTTAAAGGATGCAGTATGAGAGATGAATTTCTTTGTGTGCAGAGTATTTTAACTTGCATGTCAGCAGTGGCCTAAAGGTTAGATAAGTGGGCTTGTTACAGTCCTGATGGTTTCTTAAAGATTTTTCTTACGTTTATGAGTTGTTTTTTTTCCTTCTGCACAAAGCTCGTCCTCCTCTGCTGCCATTCTTGACCCCTGTCAATATCTCTCACTGTGATTTTGTACATTTGCGCCATCTTCCTCTGTCATCCTCGGCTGTTTCCACCAGAGTGTTTCTTTCTGTAGCTGGTCTTTCACCAGAGCCTTTTGTACTGCCCTACTCCCTCATTTCTTCCCGTCTTTACAGTCTCTCAGAGGCTTTGTCACTTTCCTCCTTTTCCATCTTACTCCTCAACTTGCTTCAATTCTTTTCCTGCGCTCCATTTCCACCTCCTTTAAATCTCTATATATTCTCCCCTCAGTCTTTCCTTCCCAGTCAGTCCCATGCAACACTTCAAAGTCCCCATTTCCATTTATTGTCGACTTTTTTGTCTTGCGATTGTTTAACTCTGTCTATACTTTTGTACTTTAGTCTGCTTAGTCGATTTCTCCTGTGTAGCTCTCTGAGGTCTGATGCCACCAGACAGGAGAGCTTGTTGTATTTTTGGCAGCATGTGTTCTAACGTGTATGTCTTCCCAGTAAAGCAGTGTGTAATATCATCGCTTCACACAGACACATGTTGAAACATGTTATAATTGAATTTTGCGTTAAAAAAAGCCATATTTTGCCTTAATTTTTATATCGATATTTTCACTCCCACCAGCAGCTATATTGATAGATGTCGATGTTCCAATGGATTCTGTTAATAATGGAGGTCTGATTGACAGGTTGCAGCTCACTCCGTTAGACATGTTAAGCAGACACTACAAAATATAATTGAGGAAGCACTGTTTCTTTGAGTTGACTGAATGAATGGCCTAAGGGGCCAACTTTGCAAATCTAAATAAAACCACCTTTTACTACCCAATTAAATGCTCAAATGCTTTGAATGTCAGCTTTGTGTGACAATGGGCAAAATGATTCCAATATCCAAAGGTGAGTTGATTTATGGTTAGTTACATTTATCCAACTGGTATTTGTTTGGGCTGTAAAAGTTAATGCGATAATAGTGTTAATTAATTTCTTTAATGCATTAACGCAACTTGCGATTTTTAGGTTGTAGCGGGCTTCGTTTTAAAGCTAGAAGATACTGGCATCATATGAAACTATAAAACCTAAGGAATCCACTGGTACCAGCCATGTCATATTAGCTTGTCTCGAAGGAGGTTTAATAACGCTCCAAATTTACACTAAATTTTGGCAAAGAAAAACTGGCATGGCCATTTTGAAAGGGGTCCCTTGACCTCTGACCTCAAGATATGTGAATGAAAATGGGTTCTATGGGTACCCGGGAGTCTCCCCTTTACAGACATGCCCACTTTATGATAATCACATGCAGTTTGGGGCAAGTCATAGTCAAGTCAGCACACTGACACACTGACACACTGACAGCTGTTGTTGCTTGATGGGCTTGAGTTTGCCATGTTATAATTTGAGCATATTTTTGTATGCAGTATAAGTGCAGTAGGCTACCTGTGAGGGTTTCTGGACAATATTTGTCATTGTTTTGTGTTGTTAATTGATTTCCACTAATAAACATTTACATACACATTTACTTAAAGCAAGCACATGTTCCCACTCCCATGTCAATTAGAGTATTAAATACTTGACAAATCTCCCTTTAAGATACTTTAAAAGATAAAAATTGTGCGATTAATTTGCGATTAATCGTGATTAACCCTGGACAATAATGCTATTAATCGCGATTAACTATTTTAATCAATTGACAGCCCAAGTATTTATCCAATATCCAATCCAAGTTTGACAAAGATTTAGCTCCAACTTCACCCCACTTTAGCAATGGAGGCAACAGAACTTTCACCTCAGTGATGCTTCTTAGGATGTGTTCAGATCGACAACAGTGCTCCTAACACAGGCTGTTAAGTAATTTCTGTGTGATCACTGCATTGACACAGCGAGGGTAGTGACGCTGACTAAAAACTTGGCTCATGTTTTTCTGAAACACATGTGGTCACATGCACCATTGGTGAAACAAATACAAGTATACCAAAAATTAAACCACATTTACTTTGACCTCAACATACTCCTAACCACCAATGGGGTAGTTGCAATTATTGCTACTATATCTATTTAAAAAGCACCAAACTCGCTGATTTTCAATGTTCATTCTTGGCAATGTGCTGTAGAACACAAATCATATCCCTCATGTACCCATGCATCTAGTAATCTGATAAACTGTTTCGCTGGATTGGGTCTTTAACTTTGTGCTGGTCATGGGCTCCTATACATTCACATAGTGACAGTTTTCTTTCACTTAACTCCCTTTCTCTTTTCTGAGTGTTTCATATTTTAGTCATTTTGCATATCTCTACTGTTTTATTTAATCCTTTATTGGCAATGCATAAGGTGTATGGCATATCACCCCAGTATGCCCATCTCTCTTTCATGTAGCTTGTGTACTAAATAATGAGAAAGCAATCCTAAAAATAACACTCACAAAATGTGATGTACAAGAAAAAGAGTTCAGGTTATATTATGGTGCATTTTGTTCTTTTATCATGAATCATAATATGGGGAGGTTACAGTATTTGTAAGACAGTGTTAATTTATGGAATTAGACAACACAACAGCTACACAATTATGTTAAACTTCAGCTGTTGTTGTTATAAACCTGTGATGGCAGTCTAGTTATGTACTGAAGGTGTTTTAAGGTAATGTGGCTGGCATTTACTTACATATTTACAGCAGCACTTATGGGGTAATTTAAGATTCTGGCCATGTGTTCGTCTTGTGAATCCCGAATAACAATATGATGAATTTTTCAAAATGTCAGAGGGTACAACTCAGTTAGAAAATCATGCTAATTAATTATGAATTAAAATTACAAAGTTAAAGACCGGCTCGCCAGAAACTCTGCGCCAGCGCTTCAAGCCAGATCATCTTTGATGCATAAGATCATCGCATGCAGCCGTCTTTAATTATAACTGAAGCACCCACTCTCTTATGTCGCTTGTAAATCACTTGATCTTTGATTCATTCTCCAACAAGCCGACAATATACGACTATATGTTTCTATAAAACGTTTACAGAGGTTTATAGCTTCTCAGACATATTTCAACCTTCATTTTGTACTCACTATAGATTAATTAATAGATGGAAGAGAACATCTGGTGTCATCTTCTGAAACATTGTGTTTTGATAGAAAGCTTTATGTTCTTTATATTTGTTGACCTTGGGTGCTTCATTTTTCTTGAGTGACACTTCATCAGCAGCACAAGGATAAAGTAAGCCGCTTTTATTCACTACAATACACCTGAAATAAGGTCAAACAGCAGCTGTGTTTCATTAACATGCTGCTGATAAGAGATCAAGTGTTTTGCTTTGTTGTCTTTGTAGCGAGTGTGACAGTGTGTTGGTAAATGTGACCATGCTGTGGCTTGTAAAGATCCAATCCTCTCTTGTCAGTCTCTCTCTGCCTGTACAGTTTCTCTGTGGTGGCACAGGGCATCAGTGAGGCGCTAATTAGATGCTGCAGTGGAGCATGGGACAGACAGAGCGAGTGGACAATCACCATGGTGAGAGATGATTTCACACTCTCTGCCCTGATAACTGTCTAACGGCTGCTGGAAGCACAACTGGCAGAGAGGCCCTGCTCAGTAATCTCTCTTCAAGCTGAACCAAAGCAAAAAAAAACTCATACTGTACGAGCAAGAAAGCAAGCGTGTGTGTGAGGATCTTCCACTGGCAATCATTCATCCCATCAGCACTTGATCACAACCTTAACACAATCCTTCAACTCCACTGTGTTACCCCTTTCATTTGAGGAATAGAGTCCCGGAATAAAATAGGTGATCTTTATGAGGCGATGATATTATCCACAATGTAGATATTCAAATATTAACATTACAACAATATTAAAAGTTGAGATGAATTGAAAAATGCCTTTTTAACCCTTTTAGATTACATCTCCGGTCAAAAAAGGTGCTAATTACGGCTTTGGGCGCATTTCTATTGCCTCTCAACTAGGGATGTCACGAGAACCGATACTTCGGTACCAACTCCGTACAAAAATTCAAAAAATGTGACGGTGCTCTTTTTCTTCGGTACCGAAGGTACCAAACGATGCCTGTAATGGTCATTTGGTACCGGAGGAGGTACTGGAGATGCGATTCTTCTGGATCTAATGAGGGCAGTATACGCTTACAAGTGTTCTCATCTGCCGTGAAATGAAGGAAGAAGAACGCCGTAACAGCACGGAAAAAAACAACAACACCGGACGTGAAAGATGGCAGCTGCTGCAGCGCTACCTCCGCCTCAACTCGTTGAGAAAACAAATAGCAAGAGTCGGGTATGGAAGTACTTTGCGTTCGAGGCGGATTTACAAGGAGTCATAATAGATTCGCAAAAACCAGTATGCGGTACAGTAACGGTGCCGTCGTACTTTTCTTTCCAAAGGAGGAAATTCCTCCAATTTAGCAAAGCACCTCAAAGACAGACATCCAGACAATATTGTTTGTTTTAAATACTTGAAGGCTACATGCCACTGTTCTGTTTTGCAATGTTAATAGATGTTTCTTTTTATTAATTACTTAAAGGCTACATGCCTCTGTTTTTTGTAATGTTCAAATGTTTTAATAAAGGACTGCGTGTTGAATTACATGGGATTTATTGTTTTTTTTGTTTTTTTTACCGTGGTATCGAATTGGTATCGAGAATCGTGTAAATTCACTGGTATTGGTATCAACTACTAGATTTCTGGTACCGTGACCTCCCTACTCTCACTGGCTCTTGACATGAAGACGGCGAACCGGATGGCTCGCGGCTAATGGTGCGAACACTAAAACTGCAAACTATGGTGAAGGTGCTGACAGAGATAACAGTGTTTACCTGAGGGGGAACCGGTGGATGGGTGCTACGCTTCCGCGATGACGCTGTCGATCAGGACAGCGTTATTATCAGCTGTAACCGTCGTATGAGAGCAGTACAGAGTAGCGGCCGTGAGCTAGCCAGAGGGGTATGCTCACTTGCACGAAAATGTACTAAAAGCATGCACGGCCGGCCTGGCTATGTCAACAAAGCACAGAGAAGCTGGGATTACAACACATTACAGAGGGAGAGTGACTTCATTCTCTGTTCAGGTAGACATTACTCCACTATATCTTTACATAGAAAATAGTTGTTTGCTGTTATATTAATGCTCTGGATATCAAATGTAGCACCTTTAACAACATATGCAAAAAAATAATCAATTTCTTCAAGTTCTTTCTTTGTTTCTTCTTCTTTTCTTCTTGTAAATGGAAATATGACGTGTGCTTACATAAGCTAGTACCAACCAGTTTCAACCAATAACATTGTAACCATCAATCAACCTGCAACTTTTAGCGACTAGGGAGGTGTGTGGAGCGACAGTCAATATTAAAATATGGTGATAATGGTGCACATTTTCTGAGTTTCACATAAAATACTGCCACGAATAGTTGAGTCAAATGAAAAAAAAAAAAGAGAACTAGAGAGAGTAGTTCAAACCCTACTTTCTCACCTCTGCACACCTGGCCAACCACAGCGTGAAGAGGGTGTGGACGTTGGATTCTTGGTTTCGGGAAGTTACAGAAATCGTCGGACATTGAACATCAGAAACGGTGTGAGGGGGAACAGGGGGTTCTGAAACTATTCAACCATCTGACAAGCAGTTCTGCCTTAGTGCACTGGCACCTTTATCCTTACCATTTTGCCAAGGTTATTCATTGAACAAGTCCAACTAAGTGAAGTTAAATCTTTGAAGCTATGAGAAATAAATGACTAAAAGAGTCAGTTGACTAGCACTCACTCTGGTGCAGAAAGGGAAGCATATTAAGGCTTCATGAATCACAGGTCAGTAGGACAGAAATGCATCAAGCTTGCAAGGATCAAGCAATCAAGAGCAATAAATTGATTTTCCAGTGTTACCACCGGACATCTTTTTACAACCAAAATCTATTTCTGTCGCAAAATGATTAAAATTACAAAATGGCTCAGCATGTTCTGTCTTTGCTTTATATGTTGGTTTTTTTTTGGTATCCATCAGCACAGGCTGTGACATAAGACAAGCAGAGGGACAGAAAGGAGAAACTGATACAGACAGTAATGGAGAAGACTGAGAAAAGAAAAATATATTTTTGGTTCCATTTGGACAATCCTGTAATGGAAGTTTGCCTTGTTTGAGTGCTAGCTACAGTACTTGTTGGTTGTTTGGCCCTTTGGCAATTTCCCAAATCACACCTACTATACTGCTTCACTTTGCCTTGGCCCTCCATAGTCTTGCCAAAAATAACTCTGGTTTTAGAGATGTGCATGCGCCCACACACACACACAAAGCTGCACTAACTAAATGGTCCTCCTACCTCGCTCCCGTGTGATAGTGCACTGCAGATGTTAGTGATTAGCCTCGTAATGATGATAACCTGAGTCTGTTTCCCGGCTTCTCGCCTCGCTTTTCCTGTATCCCTCCCTTTCTGTCTCACTCTCCATCACACATTAGGCAGGTCTAGCCATCCTGTGATGTTGATGCTAGGTCACGTTATGTGTTGGAGGCCCTCGGGCCATGGGGTTCAGCTCGAATTAGCCCTGTTCCCTAGCAGAGGATTGGCTATTTACACATGTTGCCAGGCAATTAAGCGGCTTGTCTGACATTGGGGTTTCTGGTGAGGGCTGACAGCATTATCACATGTCGGACGACAGGATGTGAAAGCATGGTTGCTGTTGGAAGGCAAAATGGGGCTTATGTTGCCTTCCCATCCTCTCTCCTTTGCTTCTATCATGCCAGTGCCCACATGGTGATTGCAGACAAAAGGGCAAAGAACCAAACTGTGCCCTGAACTAAGATTCAGAAAGACCCATTCCTCAGATGACGGCACAGACGAAGTGTTTCCCTCAACAAAATACTTCTGGATGTGTATACCTCAGCTAGAATGTGTCTGACAACCAAAGCCAGCAAACAGAGATATTCTTTGGACGATTGCTGGAGCAGTGTGAGCCAGAAGAAGCCTTTGTTGGTTGATCTCACACATTAGAAGGCTGGGAGTAAAGCTGGTCCAGCCACATAGTGGACGGGCAAATCACAGTTCTGGAGACTCACATCGGGGGGTGTGTAGGAGGAAGACGTGAGCAAGATGCAACACTGCAGGAACAAACAGCCCTGGCATGCTTCAGCCATATAACCCCAAAGCCATGTCTATTAAAAACACTACAACAACGTTTTGAAAATGAATCCATTTTTGAATCCAGTTATCATTTCAAATCCCCAATCCCTTCAAATCTAATTAGCTTTTTCGTTTCCAACATTTTCAAGTAACTTATAGTTATTTTTTGTCATTTTTAACCTTAGATCACTTTTTGTTGTCTGAGAAGACAGAAGCATCAGTTGTGATGCTGGGTGTGGTCAGAGGTGAACAGGCTTGAAACCTTCCACCAGAGTGGGCAGGAAATCCCCGCTTTTCAACCTGCCGTTAAGTTACTCTTTAAACTAAAAACTATATAGAGTACTTTATTAATCCCAGTGGGAAATCATAACATTATAGCAGCTTAGAGCAAAAAAGACCATGGTAATGAGCAAAAAAACTATACAATACTTATCAATAATATGTGATTCTCCCGAAATTTACCTTATGTGAGCAGTTGGATTATTTCTCTATTGAAGAGTTGAGCTACAGGCTTTCCTCTTGCGGCCATAAAGTGGTGTTGCAGCAGCATGTTCTCATCCCAACTCGTAACACACTGACGCTTTGTCAGACCCCTCCGCGGGACTTTTCGGTCGCAGTAATCACTTGCTTAATGTTTGAATTAAAAAAAAAAACACTTGCTTAGTTTTAGGAAAAAAAATCACTTAGTTAGGAAAACACAACATGGTTGGGATTAAAATTACAACATTTGTACGGCGAAAATGTGACTTGAAGTTGTGAAAACGCGACACAACATGAACAGATTGTAAAGTGAAAGTGACGCACGGGACAAGAACAGCGGTCTCCTGGATGAAAACCCTATGTTTGTTGGAATGTTTACTACATAGCTCTTCGATAATGAAAAGAGGAAGCAGAGTTAACATTTTCTATAAAAGATTATGCTATCGAAATCCAACCTTTATAACATTGTGAACTTTGTGTCTTGCAACTGCCATAATTCAGCAACTGAACTGTGGTAAACTTCTCATGGCTCGGTGTTACTGTTTCTGGACTGCTATGACGGCCATTAAAAGCTAGAAAAATGAGCTGTTACTACAGTCCCTAACTGTGGTTGCGGTTTCTAAACTAAACTGCTGTTCCAAGCTTGAAGTGAGACCTGACCTTAATGCTATCAAAATCAATAGCAAGAACAGAAAAGTTTGAGTTATGCAAAAAAAAGAAGCTCGGAACTATTTTAGGGATGCACATCACCATTACAGTTATCAATTAGATTGGTTGGTTAGTAAATGCTACCACCTGTCTAAAAGTCTTGCACATTTACAACAATATTCTCATTGTTTAGATGGGAGAAAAATACTGCATTCACAGATGTGAGCATTCTATGAAAAAAAAAGGAGATTAATTATGATGCAGCATTCATTGTCTGAGCTGTTTTCATTATCAATCTGGCTTCCTCAAGGGGAGCATCAGGTGCACTAGAGCAACCGAGGATTTTCGTGAAGCTATGTTCCTCAGGCCAAAGTAGTTGTTATGGTTTATTTTTCTCCTCCGAAAAAACTGGGGGACATTGGTCACTAATCAAGCATTTGAGCACAAACGTTCACATTCAGAAGAGGACAAATAATTATAAAAAAGAGTATTATTGTTGCTAAATAAAATACTGTACATCAGGCAGAACATCAGGCAGAAATACTGTATGTCTATGTTTTCCCACGCTATCTATCCCTTAGCCTGCTTCATTGCAACTTGTTCATGCACACAATCACCCCCTATGTCACATGGGTCTTTTGTGGAATACATGCATGTTTGTCTCGACAACTTAACACTGTTTAGCACCATTACGAAAGCTGTCTGTGTGCGAGTATACGTCACAGTGCAAATTTGACATGTTTCATTTTGTTTCCATGCCATTTTGATTATACCCTGTTCTTTTTCCACGCTCGCACCCTCTTTCACACACAAATACACCCGTGCGTCACCTCGCATGACTGGCAGACCCCCATGTCTGCTCCCTGGGGCACTGTGGTCCCTTTTATTAGAAATGTATTCTATCAGTGCTTTTAATGTAAAAATGCAATAAAGTCATTTCACGCCATGTTGAGCAACTTTGCCACGTTATTGTTAGGTCTCTGTGGCTTGCGGACCCACATCTACACACACACACACACACACAAATACACTGATCTTGGCAAACTCGTGTACCTCCTCTGTGACAGGTAGAGGAATAGAAAAGAACAGATGAATAGCTCAGTAAATCTCTGTGTATACTAGTGTTGGAGTGGAGTCAGCGGCGAGGGAATAAGCCTTGTTGAGCCTTGCGAAGGTCTGTAGCATATGGATTTTTTACTGGGATGTCACAACATACTGTACAGTACAGTGTGGTGATAGCACATGATGAGTTCATAGTCAAACAGAGCATCAGTTGCCTGTGGTATCTTCATGAACCAATAGGCCCTTTTCACAGCAGACATTTTGACATGCAATTGCAGGGTAAACACTAGAAGTGGGGGAAAAAAATGACTCACCTATGTATGGCTTTTTTTTTTTTTTTTTACGATATTGAAATAGATTTTAGAATCGATATATTTGCTTCATTTGAGTCTATGCGGAGGTAGAGGGAAGTTACCGCTTTTATCGTTTCACAGCTAGCCGAAACTAGAAAGTAAAAAACGTCGGAGGGTCCACGTGGATACGACCTGCACCCTTACGTTTTAAATCCAACATGGTAAACGTTACACATACAGTAAAGTATGGAAACACTTTGGGTTTCGCACATTGCCAGGAAAAGCAGAGCTCGACATGATGGCTAAAGCTGCATGTTAACTGTCACGTTATTTTATTGCAGTAATGTGCGGTCAAGCCAGACGTCACTTGGATCTCCGTGGTTAAATCAGCCGACGCTACAACTGTAGAGCACCTATATACTGACATTTATGTTAAATGCATTGAAACGGCCCCCGATGGAGCCGACCATGGATGTATAAAGAGAACGGAGCAGACGGGGAGAGCTATCGACGGATTTGGCGAAGTAAGCAGAAGTATACACGTGTGACTATGTCCGGTTTTCAAAATAAGGTGTTTACAAAGGGAAACTGTATATACAAAATACATATATGGAAATAAGATTGATTAGATTATATTCACCAGAAGTATAAAAGCATTACATGTCCCTTAAATATTAAAAAGAAAATAGCACTAATTTGTAAGGGTCTTTATTCTTTGATTTTTGGGTTGCTGGAAAAAAAAGATAAATAATGC
The DNA here is from genome assembly GCA_916700685.1 of Adelosebastes latens. Taxonomy (NCBI): domain Eukaryota; kingdom Metazoa; phylum Chordata; class Actinopteri; order Perciformes; family Sebastidae; genus Adelosebastes; species Adelosebastes latens. Next base: position 22,630 of record CAKAKR010062138.1, on the reverse strand, counting down.
CTGACAATGACTGATATATTTGACTTCAGGACATCTCTGACTGCATACATGCTGAGAACCAAACATTTTTACCATATCAATTTAGATATTTTCCGTAAGTAATAAGTAAAAGCCCCTAGAAGTGTATGATTCAACTTTTTCCCATGGTTTAGCATTAAAAAAGGTTAACAAAAAATACTTGTAGAATCGCAATACTTACAAATCACAATACATATTGAATCGACACCTAAGTATCGTGATAGTATCGAATCAGGAGATAGGTGTATCGTCCCAGCCCTACTAAACACAGCTAGCTGGTCATTGTTGTGAAATAAACCCCTTCAGTTCAGTTCGTCGTGGCCCACCTGTGCAGCATCGCCCTGTCTGGGTTTATTTCACAACAATGTTAAGCTCCCTGTACATTATCCCTTACATGACATGTCAAAATGACTGCTGGTGAAAAGGGTCTATAAAAACATTACATGATCATGCTGCTGGAAAATCCCTCATTTAAAAATGTCGTGTTTCTTACTGTCTCTATCCGACCTTTCGCTCATTCAGTTGTGGCACATCGTTAAGCAATCTGATAAACCCTTCATGGTACTCTTGTCAGGACACATTCAGACATTGCAAGATCTATTTTTCTCCCCCCAAACCTCCAGTATTGAAAGAAAAACAGCCCACAGAACCACCAAACTTCTGCTTGCAAACTTTGCACAGCAGGTACTCCTGGGAGGGTGCTAAAAAGACAGTGGTGAAAGCTGATGAGTTATGCAATCAAACCAGTCAGGGGAATGCTCATTATTGTGTGTTTTTTGGTTTGTTTGTTTGTGTAGCTTTTTTTTCTCCCCCATCCTTTCTCTCCTGTTTATCTCTCAATGGCAAACTGTGTTGTCTCATCTGAGGACTGCTCATCTCTTGGTGATATCGCATTCCTCTCAATTTGATATGCACACCATCTAGCTGATTCTAAATGTTCTTCTGCACAGTGCCAAGGCTGACATGGCAACCTATCAATGAGGGTTCGAGTCACTGAGGCTCGATCCTCCCTCCCATTCATCTGGCTGCATTTGTCAAAGGCTATGAGAGAGTCTAACGGCCACTAAAGGAAAGGCAGTTTTGGATAGAGGTTTTAAAAAAAAAAAAGCATAAATAGAAAAGTGAACCTTATAATGCAATTTGTTTACAGATAGTGTCCAATTAGTGTCTCAAGAACTGATGGTTAATTTGTGCCTGGCGCTGTCTATTTGGCTGACAAGCCCATTTCTGTTAATCAGGAGGAGCTCTTTGACCACTTTGCTACTAATTTGGGATAATGGCAGCATGTTCATTCTCTAAACAAACCTCTGCCTCTGAATGTTCCCTGAATCTCACTGTGTTTGTCCATCTTTCTTACACTGTCTCTGGTCTGTAATTTCATGGCAGTACGATGGTTGTGGCACAACCAGCACTGCTACAAGTTTGTATTTTCTTGCCTTAAAATGTGCTTTGTTGGCAACTTAACTATTTTCATGCCTAATGCAGCGTACACGGCACAATGATGGAGAGAGAGATGCGAAAAGATGACCAGGGTCAACTTTGTATTGATTGACAACTAAAACTGGGTACGCACAAAAACAGAAATATGCATTATTTTTGTCAAATTTATAAAGCCGCAAAGACGCCCGATTCTGTGTTATGAATCTCAATCATTGTGGAACTGGGTGCACTTGCACGAGCCTCATTTCCACAATCAGTTAGCCATAAATTGATGTAGAAATCCTTAAACATCCGTTTGCGTAATCCATACTCGTGCCCGCTCCACCACTCGTTAGACCCGTCAATGAGAAATACGGCACAGAAGTGCAATTTCACCGACTGTGTCGCATCGACGAGGTTCTCCAGCGATGCCAGAGAAGCTGTCATTACGCACAGCTGTGGCCATCATCCCTATTTATTAGCACATCTTAAAGTATTATTGTTTCGAGCAGGTGCTCTTCTTCAGGCTTTTAAGTATTTCAAGTTCTGAAGAAGACCATATGCTCGAAACATCACCACTTTAAGCTGTGCTAATAGATTGCACTTAAACTTGCAGTAGGCAGACTATTTTTGGCATCATGGGGCAAAAAATCCATAATAACCTTTCAGCATATTGTAATTCAAGTGTTCCGAGAGAAAACTAAACTTCTGCACCTCCTCATGGCTCTGTTTTCAGGCTTTAAAAAATCTAGCCCGTGATGGAAGACTTTGACCAATCACAGGTCATTTCAGAGAGAGAGAGAGCGTTCCTATTGGCTGTTCATTCAACGGAGGCAGCTGTCAATCATTCGCAAACTCCGATCAAACAGTCAAACTGTCAAACTAGGCAACGCTGATAAAATATGAATCAATATTCTGTTACTGTAATGACTATTTCTCACCTCAAATGTTTTCAGAAACATCTTGTAGTGTACTGTTTAGCTGTAAAATGAGAAAGTTTGCTCCAGCTGGTGGGCGGTGCTTGGTGTTTCCTCAACTGATCTCAACAGGGCTGCCGGGTCACAAACTTTCTCAATCCTCATTATTATTATTAAACATCAGAAGGATGATCAATGATTAAATCATAGCGCTCGTGCTGAAACAGACTTTATAAAGTATTTCACAATTCAGGATCAAATTAAACCATCGTTAACAAGGAGATGATGGCTCTAATGTAAATAAAATGCATGATAAAATTCATCACTCATAAATAATTTCAAATGAGGTGTATAAATGCACCTTTGACACAGAACACTGTGCAGACTGCAAAACATAATAATCAGTGAAATTGACAAACAACCTAAAAACATATTACATTCAATCTCCTTATCATTTAACCTGCAGCTATTTCAGCTAAAACCATGTGTAGACTTGGTCTGAAATATGCATCTGAATTGTTTATACATCTGGCCCCAGGTGTTTTCAGCACAGTGACATTCAGTCGATATCTGGTGACTCCATCAGTAATCACAAAGTACTTGATAAAAATACACATTAACTACAGAATATTACCAAATAATAACAAATACATTCTTAAACACTCTCCAAACAGCAGACATACAGATCAGCAACAGAAAGGTTTTAATGAACTCCACCTCTGCTTGCTGACTGTACTCAAGTCTTCCCCTTCAGCTGATTGAATCCCTACTGCCACCTGAAGGCATCCATTGTTAACTTCAATCATGCACAACCCGGCTGCCCCAAAATAAGCAACACAAACTTCTGTGCTTCAGCGCACATCACACTCCGTTATAACTCAGTATTATCCAGTTTTGTGTGTGTGACATCCTGGGATACAATTTAAAAAGCTCAGGATGAAAATTTCTTGAGATTATTAAAATTCTTTCCTTTCTCCTTTTCCTTCCAAGAAAACCATGATGCATGCAGCTGTTGCTCCTAACAGCCTTGTGCGTCACAGCTTCCTTTCCCAACTTGTCAAAAGGTGGTGATGTTTTAAAAATGCATTTTTAAGTGATGTGATGCAGGAGAAGTATGGCTCTTAGTTGGATTGTTGGTGAGATAGTTTGAGCTATATGTTTTCTGTGGGTGTGAGTCAATAACTGTCTGGACAGTTATGTAAACAGGATTATAGAAATGTGTCAATTAATGCATTCATAATAAGCTTAAACAGTTTCGCTTAGTTTTGGCAGCAGTGTTGTTATTGTCACATGTAAATGTAGCTAAATCTAATTAAATGCTGCCGTATTAGTTTGAGTAAAACTAAAAAATCGAAATGCAATCAGGATTTTTTTTCTTCATTTGAACTTTTATTGTAGCAATTTCCATGTAGCCTACAACAAAGTAAGGAACTGGATATGACAAATATTGTGTGGTTAATTGTGTTACAATAGGGCTGTCAATCGATCAAAATATTTAAACACGATTAATCGCATGATTGTCTGTCGTTAATCGTGATTGATCGCAAATTAATCACACATTTTTTATCTGTTCAAAATGTACCTAAAAGGGAGATTTGTCAAGTATTTAATACTCTTATCAACATGGGAGTGGGCATGTTTGTATATATTTATTATTGGAAATCAATTAACAACACAAAACAATGATAAATATTGTCCAGAAACCCTCACAGGTACTGCATTTAGCATAAAAGAAATATGTTTAAATCATAACATGACAAACTGCAGCCCAACAGGCAACAACAGCTGTCAGTGTGTCAGTGTGTTGACTTGACTATAACTTGCCCCAAACTGCATGTGATTATCATAAAGTGGGCATGTCTGTAAAGGGGAGACTCGTGGGTACCCAGAGAACCCATTTTCATTCACATATCTTGAGGTCAGAGGTCAAGGGACCGCTTTGAAAATGGCGATGCAAGTTTTTCCTCGCCAAAATGTTGCGTAAATTTGGAGCGTTATTTAACCTCCTTCAGAACAATCTAGTATGACATGGTTGGTACCAATGGATTCCTTATGGTTCCCACTGTTTTTTTTTAGTTTCAACTGATACCAGTATCTTCACTCTAGGTTTAAAACTGATCCCGCTACAACCCCCAACCGCTACAACCAAGCATTATTATTGCGTTAACTTTGACAGCCTTAGTTGCAAAATAAAATCTTGCAACATTATGCAGAAAACATGACATGGACCAGACTTTCAACATTTCCACAAACATCAAATCGAATTTTAAAAAGGCACATCATCATCCTTTTGGATAAATATTTGCAATGCTGCATGTTATTCTGATCCTCTCAGAAAAAAATTGTTTTCCTACTTGGAGAAACAGTTTGATGAGTCATCCTTGTCATGCACCACTGTGATTTGCACAAGTGTTTAAAAGGTATGAAATGAGTACTACAACTATAGCCGAGAGGATAATGATGAATCATAATGCCCATATATTCCACTTCAGAGGGCTCGGTATGAGCTAAAGAACAGGTGTGCTCGAGGACATCCTCATTGACCTTGTGTAAACGACCTAATGCTTTATGCTGGTCTTGCAATTGTAGAATTACAATAGAGCTGTCTTTGTCTCTGTTAAGAGGGCCGTATCATGTATATATATATGTATATCTGGCTTAACAGAAGTGGACAAGACAACAAATTGCTATGTGCGTGTGTCTGCATACATTAAATGCATTTAAAGCCTTTTCTGAGCATTCATTTATGAATGCTCATTTATGCATGTGTGTGTGCATTGCACATACATCTACACTTCAGTGTGCGATCATACTGTACACTGTCTGTCTGTGTGGATGCACTTGTGCCTGTGTATGTGTGTGTGTGTGCTGCTGCAGTGCTGTGATCGTCCTGACCTAGAAAAGCACCGAGACAGAGAGCCGAGACTCTCTGCGCGGTGACAGAAGGAGGGGGAATCCAAGCGTCGTGCAGCTTCACTGAGCCAGGCGGCAGTCTCACTCTGTCAGTAGCACCAACACCCCCATCCCACCCCCACCCCACTAACCGAAGTGGTGCTGTGGAACGCCGCCGCTCCAGGATGAGGATAGGCACCAATCACAAGTTCACCGTACCCCTCCGAGAAACAATTTTTGAATAAGTTTGAAGAGTTGCTTGCGTCGCACTCGTCTGCCGCATCAAAGCGGTTACTCATGCTCGCCTTTCAGCTCACTCTGATTCAACTCGCATTAATATCACATGCTTTGAGAAGCTGTATCTTTCAAGCACCGTTTAGAAATCTTAATACCAATCATCCTCCCAAAGCGCCGTGTTTAAACAGCGTGTCCACGCGGTGTCATATTTCACTGACAGATTATTTCTCATGCTGCTCGAGAGGACAAAAGGTACCGGCAGACAATGCTTAACACTCTTTCATAACCTTTTTAGCAGATAGCGGTTGCTGTTTTCAGAACTACAATTGAGCCCGGTCCCTTGCTGCAAAACACGGTAAGGAGATAAGGAAGGTGAGGCAACAGGGGAGCACATCTGTGACGTATCATGGCAACGGAGGCAGACGGAGGAGAGGACCGTCATAGGAAGGCCATTCACAGCTGCACAATAGATTTGTCACACACTCTCACAAAATACACGCCAGCGCACATTATCCTATATCATCAATCAGGCAAGAGGCAAGCATATTGTCTTTGCGATGAAAAGATCCTTTACTCCACATGAAGAGTCAAATTAACTTAGTTTAATTACAGCCCCAGCTTCCCACTGTGCACAACAAAGACAAGTGGCTTTGTACCCCGAGCATCCCGTGGGCGCATTATTCACTGATAATGACCCCCGACTTATATTTAGTGGGAGTAATGTGACACACAGGGTTCAGGTGGTTTTTTTGTGTATGAAGGAGCATCCAATCAGACGTGGCAATCAGAGCTGCCAGCATCCAACTGAAAACAGCATCTTACTGACTCATCCACTCGTGATAATGTAAAGTGCTTCGTGCGTTCGGACCTTGTTTGGAGCGACAGTAAATTCGGGTGAGATGAGATTGCTGTTGAAGTGGGCAGACGTATTCAGACGGACTTAAAGTCTTCAAAAGTAGCTCAGAACATGTCGTTTTCTGTTTCAACTTTATGTACGAGAGAGAGAAAGAACACCACGTGAAAATAGGCTATATTCTTCCAGCTGATGTCAGCCCAGCTTTAACTTCTTGGATCCCTCGGGGCATTTAAGACCAAGATTCTGAGATCAAACAGTCGGGCTAAACTGCTACTCTGTCCAACCAATTAACACCCTCTCTTTCCACAAAGGGATGAAAGTTGGCGTTTTGGCTATGTTTGGTTTGCGGCAATTGTGTTGATTTATTTCCCCCTTTAGCCAAGCCACCAGTGATAACTGCAAGCAGGGAAAATAACCCAAACACAACACAAGAAACTAAGACATAATGGTCTTTGATATGTCTCATAGATCAGTGGTTCCCAACATTTTTTTTTCTTTCCTTTTCTATCATTGATTAAACGATAACGATAAGTGACATTTTATGGATATTTCATATCATATTCAATGTATAACAATAACAGAACAGAACAACTGATAAACTGAACAATCGACCCAAATAGTGAACGCAAGAACTGCAGGAACTTTGTGTAAAATGAGCAATTTGGATGAATTTTGAGCAGATTAGATCTTGTGAATATTGCATCAGAGATGAGTTTTCCTGTCATTTTTAGAACTTGTAATACATTTCTCTGTCTGTATGATGTGTTTTTTTTTATTTTTTAAAAACAATCATTCATGCTTTATAGGCTTCTTTTTTGAAAAATGTTGTGTTTTCTTCTCCCCGACGATTGGCCATTGTTCTATTAGCTCTTTGGTTGTTTTAACTGTGTATTTTTCTCATGCAGAACAAGGCTGTTTAGCAGAGAGGGAAGGCTCTGTAAATATAGCTTGTGTTCATGTATTCACCGTGCCCTCATCCTGTTTATAGAATAACTTTAAACTTGAACTTTAAAAATAAAAATTCCATTTAGTTTTTGTCAAAGAAATTAATGAAGCTTTGGCGACCCCCAGGTTGGGAACCAGTGTCATAAATAACATCTCTCACTCTTCACACATGCTGTTTGTGTGCAATGTGCAATGCTTATTGTGTAAGCCATGACTTGTTCAGTTTCCCCACAAAAAGACGTCACTTTAACTTTAATTGAGTTGTCTATTTCATAAAAACAGGTGCATATGATGTGTACTTCAAGAGAGGTGATGACACCAATTAAAATCCAGGGCCATTGTTTCACGTTATAGACATTATTGCATTACGCTGCTGAAACAGATACCGTTGCTGAGGTCCAAGAAGGTTACCTCCAAGCCAACAGCTCTGAACTGGTTTTGTTTTATATAACTGGCAGGTACATGTGTTACCTCTGTACTGTTATGTCTGAATCAGGCATATGACATGAATACACACTAAATATCCTTACGACATTAATTACTTACTGTCAGCCTCTACACTGTATTTTTACATTGTGTTCCAACGGGTTGGATTTCTCAAGAAAACAGAGATTGCTTGACTTCATGGAGGGATTTTGCTTTATGGCACAAAGCAGGAAGAGAGCTTCCAACACAAACAGAGCTAAAGCTTGCAGAGAATTTGCACCAGAATATCAGATGGTGAAATGAATGTTAGATGATCTAAAAATTACTTCCAACACAATTGTTCCTTTTAAATAAGCAAAATAAGAAGCAAAAGCACATGAAGCAAATAGATATCCTGATTGTGACAGGACGAAACAAGTTTCCTGGGAATAAAAGCTCAACATTTTGGGAAATATGCTCATTCACTTTCTTACTGAGAGTTAGATTACAAAAGATGGATACCCAACACGTTCTCATCCCAACTTGTCACATACCGCCGCTTTGTCACACCCCTTGGCGTCGCATTATTTTCGGCATTAAAACCACTATAGTTACCCTTGGCATCCCTTTAGGATTAGGCAAATAAATTACTATAGTTAGGTTTAGGAAAGATCTACATGTTTGGGCATAAAACTACTACGTTTGTACAGTGAAAATGACACTGAATGTTGTGAACACAAACGAACAGCTGATTGTAAAGTGACGTACGGGACACAAACAGCGGTCTCCTTGATGCGTCTTTTCTCTCTTAAAACTACACCGTACACCCAGCGCACTTTCTTGGAGCGTTTACTGTTTTCCGCGGATGGGTTTGCATTATAGTTAATAGATCGCCCGGTTCCTTTCATACTTGTGCTAAAAGGAGCCTTGTGCGGTGTTACCGAATGCAGATGGCTGTGAAAAAGCCTCAGTTTTTAACCCCCTGGGAATGAGAATGGGCTGGGATACCACTCTCATGTCTTTACGATAAATATAAAGCTAAAGTTGCTTAGCTTAGCATAAAGACTATAGAAACGGGGTGGAGGACAGCTAGCCTGGCTCTGTCTAAAGGTAACAAAATCCGTCTACCTCTAACCTCAACAACTCCAAATTGCGGTTTTACGGGGAGATATAATTTCTTGGCCGGAAGCCGTGACTTCCTGGTGTCGCCACTGGCAACCTCCCGATGTCAAACTATTCCTTTAAGAATCCCTTGCAATAGTGCTTGCAATGCATTCGATCCACCTAATTAAAGGGACTATTTGTAACTTTCAGAAATGCTTGTTAACAGCGACACCTGTGGCCGTTAAGTCAACGAAAGTCAGCGTCCTGTTGCTCGGGCTTGTGCTCGCTCTACGTAGACATGAACGAGCATCGCTCAAAACAGTGAGGCGACACAGGTCAGCTAAAACCACAATATCACTCTATATTTCACCTGCTTGGCAGTAATGTTAGCTGACCAGACGAAGGTCTCTCCATGAATCACTGCTGATCCTAGTGTTGGCTTTTCCTGCTTCAGCCTCCGGTGTCTCCCTCTCCGGAGGGAGACACCGGAGGCTGAAGCAGGAAGAGAAACGTTATCGCCTCCCGACTGCGCCCGCATGGAGACACCGGCACCCGGTCGGAGACGACAACGTTTCTCGCTGCGGAGCCCCGTCACTTCACAAGACACGGAAAACCTCTGTTGGTCTGGAGGAGCTGCAGCAGTTATTTCTGCACAAACGTCCACTGTACATTCACTAGATATTCTCAGAGCTAAACTAACTCTGCTGCAGTGTGGAGTGAGCGCGCGTTCACGTCTAAAGGTGGAGCGAGCTGAGCGAGAACGTGCGCTGTGTGAGTGAAGGCAAGCAGGCAGAGGAGCAGTGACACCGGTACATTTATACGCTTAAAAAGTTACAACAGTCCCTTTAAGTTTAACAGATTAGTTATGTCAATACAGAGTGGATATTTAACTTCTCACCTCTAAACTCCCCACAAGCCTATACACACAACGCTCAACACAGCACAGACTGGGAAGTGCCAATAATAAACGTCCCTCAAATAAAAAATACCGTCGATACAGACCCCAATACAATCCGCTATGTGTGAGCATCAGCATCAGACATAATGTGACCGTCATCATGTTCCACAATAATAGCACCACCAACCATTGTGAGGAATATATACCATCTAGTAAATTACGATTAACAAATCCAGCAGCAGGCTAAGGCAAAACAGTTATGCAGCATAAAATAATTAGCATTTTAAACAACCTTTTATGGCTCGGAGCAAGTCGGTCTCCTCTTATGGAAGATTGTGTTGCATTGATAAGTATCAGTACATGAATGTGAGCTTAAGGTTGGCAAAGAGTGCAGGCGGCCGTGTAAATCGCAGAAGAGGAGCTCAGCAGTTTAGATGCAATTATGATATGAAAAATAGTAAAGCAAGATGACATATAAACATGTTGCTTTGAGGTGAAATATTTCTCTAATGCTTAGCTAAATATAGCTATGAAATGTGACTACTTATCCTATGCACAAAATGCACATGCTTCCTGTGAATATGAATTTGAATGAGCTGTGCACAAAGATAAAAGTGATGTTGCTTACACCCCTGAAGCCAGAGTTTGCATAAAGCTAATAGGTCACCACTAAAAACAACCACAACAACCAAACGTGACTTGGAAACATGTACTCATTAATACTCAATGAATATTCATATTGTACATAAATTGAAGCACAATGCATCTGCCAAACAACAAATACGCTCAGCCACAGCACAGGCAGAGAGCATCCAGCAACATGACAGTTAAAGTGAGCAGCTATAGCAGACACCATGACATGGCCCAGGTAAAAAGACCTGGGAGAGCAAAACAAACAACCAGCAGCTTCAGCAACCTTGTAGCACATTACCAAACACACTTAAGGCCTTAACTGGACACAGCCAAAGACATTAACACAACACAACAGCAGACACTTACCTTGGTGAAGTGAAGCTGTGTGTTCCTCAGCAGAAAGATGTCCATTTAAAAATAGTGTCCCAAGGTGAAGAAAAGCCAAGTAGGACAGGAAACTGTCCACTTCCAGGCTTAAGTGCTAGGTTAAGGCCCTAAAGGGAAAGGAGAGGGGGTGGAGCTTCTACACCTCAAATGGACCGCCTTAATTGAAAGGGTGCATGGATATATGTTGCAGGGGATTGGAGTCTGTCATGTGACGGTAGCAGCAACACTTATTTTACCTTATAGCTCGCAGGTTTTGGTGTTTAAATTGCCACACATACATGTGTCGCACCTGTAAAATTTACATTTCTAATTTGGTCATGCAAGTGGGTTGACTGTTGGAGGACTGGTGAATTAGACTGCATGTATTTTAACTCGGTGTACCTAATAAACTGGCAAGTGAGTGCGTATACTGTAAATTAGCTCCACTAGCAGCAACATTAAAATGCACAGGTGTTTTCACGTTTAGCTGATTTTAGACCTGTGCTCAGGTTGAAGTTGGGCAGAGTTATGCAGACACCTCATCAAGCTTTATGTAAAACACCTGTGTGGGTGGACCATGGGTGTGTAGGGCCTTAAAGGGGACATATCATGCTCATTTCCAGGTTCATGCTTGTATTTTGGGTTTCTGCTAGAACATGTTCACATGCTTTAAAGGGACTGTTTGTAAGAATCAGAAATGCTTGTTAACAGCGACACCTGTGGCCGTTAAGTCAATGAAAGTCAGCGTCGGGCTCGCGCTTGTGCTCGCTCTAAATAGACATGACCGAGCATCACTCAAAACAGTGAGGCGACACACGTCAGCTAAAACCACAATATCACTCTATATTTCACCTGCTTGGCAATAATGTTAGCTGACCAGACGAAGGTCTCTCCATGAATCACTGCTGATCGTAGTGTTGGCTTTTCCTGCTTCAGCCTCCCGACCGCGGCCGGTTGGAGACACCGGCACCTGGTCAGAGGGAGACACCGGCACCCGGTCGGAGATGATAACGTTTCTCGCTGCGGAGCCCCGTCACTTCACAAGACACGGAAAACCTCTGTTGGTCTGGAGGAGCTGCAGCATTTATTTCTGCACAAACGTCCACTGTACATTCACTAGATATTCTCAGAGCTACGAAGACTTCTGCAGTGTGTAGTGTGCACGCATGCACGTGAGGTGGAGCGAGCTGAGTGAAGGCAGGCAGGCAGAGGAGCAGAGGAGCAGAGTACAGCAGAGACTCCGGCCCTGTAGACCAAAGCTATGGTCTCCCCCGCGTCCTCCCACCACGGCCAACACTGTTTTGCACGACGGGCTTCGCTAGATATAACTTTGAGGTTTTGGTGCTTCCGTGTAGTTTGTGTTGGAGTCTTGTCAGCGTAGCCACACGCGAGCGTGCCTATGCGAGCGCGCATGGGACACCAACCCGGGTGATTTATATGTGTAAGAAGTTACAAACAGTCCCTTTAATGTTAAAAAAAACATTATTTTTCTCATACTGACTACCTGAATATACATGTATTCAGCCTCTGTCTGAAACACTCCTTTTTGGTGCCTGTCTCTTTAAGACCCCCTCCCCGTCTGCTCTGATTGACTTCCCAGAAAAATATGGCACACCTTTGCAAGGGTATAGTTCTCAACTACAGGTCTCATACAGCTTGGGAAGTCATATACACATTATGCTTGGTTTAAGTGGTTATAAGTCATGAGAACACCGCTGCTAAGCAACAGCAATATTAACGTTACTGTCGGCATCTAGAAGCCACAGAGGCTAACAATTAGCAAGCTAGCAAGTGGGTAACATTATGCAATATAGATGCAAAGGCATAATGACAAAGGAAAAAGATGAGGCCGTTGGGATTATCAACATTTTGGTGGTATTGGAACACGCACAGATATGCTATGAGCCTTTAAGTGACATGGGAAGGGGAGCCAAATCTGAATAAACTTGTTGGATCACAAGTTTTCTGATCCAGGCAGCCCACAAAAAACTGACTGGGTTGTCTTATTTCACAGTTTGTGGGTTGGTAGGCACACCAGATAACCAAACGTATGTGCACAAGCACGGAAAAAGTGTGTTGTGTGGCCTAATGTTTAAGGTAAAATTTTGAATACAGGGCTCACTTATTTGTAATGCTTGTTTTTTACACTGTTGTACTGGTCTGTTTTCTTATGTAAAGAATCTGAAAACGTCTCTCACCACTGAATGTTAGAGAATTGGATCTGTTATAACATCGAGAAGCACCTCCTTCTTCTCAGCCTGGGACAATTTATAGGCCGGCTATACCCCAGGCAACAGGGGGCACTTAGAGGTAAAGTGTCAGCACAGCTGCACACATATTTATCCAGCAGCAGCAATTTATGGGGAGGGAGGCCTTTCACCTGGCGACGCCTCAGACAGCAAGGGGACAGCGTGGGGAGGATGGGTGTGGGGGGGTAACAGAGAAAGTAGTGGTCACTGCATGTGATTGGGAAAGAAGAGTAGGAAGAAGAGAGGACAAATGTCTGGAATGTGAGAAATATGCACAGTCTAGCTTTTCTCTCTGTATCTTTTTGTCTTTCTCTCACCCACACAAGCAGACACTCACAGTACATCTAATCTATGCACTGGGGCCGTCTCACTGCAGGGTCAGACTGAGAAAAAGACAGAAGCGTAGGGGGGGAGAAAAAAAAGCAATAAAAGATTCCGATAATGAATCCATGCAACAGAATGATAAATGATCGCAATGAAATCAGAACTGGTTTAATGACAGCATAATGAAGATGGGTGAAATTGAGGGTGCGCGGGAGAGAGTTAGAGAACATGAAAGTCAAAGCAGAAAAAGAAAAAGAAAGCGCCAGATGTAATGAAAGTGGCAGTAGGGAAAATCTATATAAGACAGAGCGAGTGGAGAGATGGAATGGTAGTCCTTCTCTGCTGCAATAAGCCTCCAGCAGTGAGGGTAAGAGGCAGAGAGGCCAGTATTCCTGACAGAGCCTTATCTCATCTTCACCCTGGAATAAAACCCATTTTCCAGCCCGAGACAATAAAGCACAAGGTTACCGAACCTCGCACCCGTGACACCCCTATTTAGAGAGGGGCCTCGGCCCAACATAAAAATGCATAACACCATCACGGCGCTGAGAGGTCGTGTATGACGCCAGGGCTGAGCTCGCTATGTCTGTGTGTGTATACGTGTGCTTTATGATAATGCAACAGAAGTGTGTTCAATTTCAACGTGTAGTTGAGCAGATAAGGGCAAGTAAAGAGACTACACACTCCAGCGCTGTCATGCTCGCTGCTGTTGTTTTGCATTTACATGCTAAGAGTTAATTTAATTGCATTGTTCATAACCTTCAAGAGCAGTAGAGAAGTGTAGTTGTGCGAGTGTGCGTGCATGCATGCATTTAAACAATTGAATGTGCTTACACACACCCAGCATGCATGTTTGTTTCCCCCTGGGATTTTTTTTTCCTCCTCACACGTTGACGTGAATGTGACAAGTGGCCCCTCATCATCGCTAAGTGGATTGAGCTGCGTGATAGGCATATCAGGCGCCCTCCGGAAAACAAAAATGCCACGCGAATCATATAATGTGATTCTCGCCTGTCGTAATGGGTGACAAGTGTTTCCTGTCTGTCCACCCACCATCCCCTCATCCATCCATCCGAGGAGCACTGTCTCTCTAAGCTTCGCCCGAGGAGATGTGGAGGCAGAGATGATAAGATGGAGAGATCGACAGGAGACAGCGAGAAGAAGGGATGGATGGGGGAAAAAGGACAAGATGCCTCTGCGCGTCGCTTCGAGCCAGGAGATGCCCACGAGTCTTTAAGTTTCTTGTCTCATTCGCTCACAAATGAGAAGGCAGAAAAGTGAAATGTCTGCTGTGACAGAGAAACAGACTCTGGCAAAGGGAGATGCAAACACAGGGTGGCTTAGGCTAACATTTGCCCACAGCTAACGCCTGCTTGATTGAACTTTTTGTATCTCTCTCTCCCTCTCTGTCTGTCTCGCACACACACAAGCTTATAAAACCGCATTACCCAAAAGAGATGCGAATAAGAAGTAGCACACCACCATGTAGAAAATGCAGCCTGCTCTATTTTCCTCATATGCTAATTAGGTCAATTAATCCAATGCATGTTTGGCATCATGGAGCGGTTTGTGCAGTTCGCAGAGCATTAACAGCGATGTCATACTAATTGCGAGTCTGTAGAAAAATTTCAGTCACCACCATTTGGCTCGGATGTGGGTTGCAGCTAAAGTCCCCTGGCCTTACCTTTCTCATCAGAAGGAGACACGGAAAACTGGCCCCGGACCAGTCAGCGCCCATTTGAGGGAAAGGTTTCTCTGGCTCGCTCATTTAAATGAAATAGCGTTGCCGAGCCAGGCGCTGGCATTCACAGACTCCTTTAATTGCTCGAAACACTATAAAGCGGGAAAAAGAGCTATTTGACTGGAAAGCACACTTATCTAATCTCTTGTGAAGTATTTCGCTTGGAAATACAGCTCTGGGAAAGCCGAGACAATTAGCACCTTTTAGAACATATTGAGATAGATCTTGGGCAAATTTCAGAAGGCGTTGGGGGATGATGTGATCATTTGAGGATTTTTGAGTTGGAACTTGGCACTGCTGTTAAAGATATGGAGATCCTTCCCCAGCATCTGAAAGAAGGAGATTACAATGGGGGCATCCTTTCATTCAGGGACCGCACATTTTGTTCCAGTCTGAATATCATTATATAGCTATTAGGAAATGTAGTAGCTCTTAAGGCCCAGACACACCAAGCCAACATCAACGACTATCAGCGATGAAGGCCGACTGTTGCGTTGCCTCACATCACCTTTGTCTTGGCCGATAAGTTGCATTTGAACACACCACAAAGACTACAGCTGACGGCCAGTTAGCACGTACATTCTGCGATTGTGTGAGAGGAAGTCACTCCACACTAACAGATAGCGGTAGTCTGTATTAGTCATTCAAAAACGGGAATACCGAGGATGGCTGAAATACAAGACGTTGTTACGATACGTACATGTAACAAAGCGGCGTTTGCCGACCTTTTTCACACCACTCTCACTCACCACTTAGCTTCATTCCAGACGGCCATGTTGTTGAAAAAGAAGAAGCTGAACAGCCAATCAGAGTGATTTCTCTCACAGACGGGCTCCACCGCCGATTGAAGATGCTGAATCTGCCAAAAAAGCCTCCCACACGGGCAGACTAGGGCTGACAGATGCTCACCGACGGCCCCAAATTGTCTGACGGCCGACTGTCGGCTTGGTGTGTCAGGTCCTTTAAAACAAAATAAGTTAAGGGTGCAGTGTGTAGGATTTGGTGACATCTAGCGGTGAGATTTCAGATTGCAACTAACTGAAACTTTTACCATGTGCCAAGCATATAGGAGAACTATGGTGGCCGACGCAAAAACGCAATTAGCCCTATCTAGAACCAGTGTTTGGTTTGTCCATTCTGGGCTACTGTAGAAACACGGCGGTCGGCGAAAAGGACCCGCTCCATATGTAGATATAAACGGATCATTCTAATGGTAACGAAAACACAACAACTTTTATTTTCAGGTGATTATACACTAAAGAAAACTTATATACATATTATCCATTTCTGCCAATAGATCCCCCTAAATGCTACACACTGTTCCTTTAAAGTAAGCACATGTGCACACATTCTACATATAGTAGCTCCAAGTAGCTCCATATCAGCCAGAAAAGAACACAAAAATCAGTTAATGCAAATTGTCCCCTAAATATTAGTGCAGTCTATAAATATTAATATACTATTAGTCATTTAAAATAGTACAGAAACATATTATGATGCCCTGTAAAAAAAAAAAAACTGCCTTTTGTATGTACACACAAATCAGTGAGAAAGTGTTTGTGCCACCTTTATTTTGCATTCTACAAGACAGAATGCTGCAGGCGCCGCTGATCTCTAAAGTAATATAACAGCCATTAAAAATTGACTGCTATTATTGCCGGATCTATTCTCTCATTATTGCCAACGAAAACAGCACTTGAATGCATGATATACTTGCATTTCCATCGTCTGCATTCTCAAGTAAGAGCTTACAAAGTGTACTTGAAAGCGGCACCACCACAAGGCAATTTGCAGTGTGAAAAATAGCTATACTCAGCTAGCATTATTTGACAATGATGAAATGTGAGCTCCACATTTTCCTTTAGGTGTTTGAGACAGTGCAGAAAACTGTAAAAGGGGTGATGGAGGCTTAACTCCTTCCCTAGCATTAGGGACTAAGCCCAACAACTTGGTGTGTTTCTTTGGTAGTGCACATGAGTGAGTCTTTGTATGTGTGTGTTTGTGCGTCCTATACGTGTGTGTGTGTGTGTGTGTGTCTTTGTGTGTGCGCAGAAGCCCTTTATCAGATGCTGGCAGAGTGGAGCATAGGGGGATCGATGGAGCTTTGGCCTGAAACAGGGAGACAGTACCTGGATCTCGGCCGGCCTCCACCAGTCCTCTCATTGATCTTCATTACCTCCACAGACTGGAGCTCGAGCAAGAAGGAGCTGGACGCAGTGGCCCATACACACAGGAATACATACTGTACACACTCCCACAAACGTACATGCGCACACACACTGTACAGTTCCAAAGAGTCACAGTAATCTCTCTGACTTTGTAGCGACCTTAAGTGAACTGAGGCAAGACACACCACCACTCATCCTTACATCCGAATTACAAATAAAGCAAATGTTGCATGGACGCAGCGTATAGGCAACATCAGACACAGGCTAGGCTATGTATTCTTATTCTATGAGGTTTTTATTTTGTTTGAAAAAACATATTGTTCGACCCCTGTCTTCCAAGATTTTTTATGGAATTATTGATTTATTATAATGTAATACAGTTCAAATAAGTGCTTCAATGTTGCATACCCATTTGCAAAGATAAGTAGTAGTTTATTTAATATGAGACTCATTCACATAAGACTCATTTTAATTTTCAAGTCCAGGAATAATTCAAGCCGTGTCAGTGAAAGCTAATTTGAATGAGACTACTTTAAAAAGTAATTTAAGTCTAGGCCTTGTGTCTCAATTCAAATACTTCCGTTAGTACACTTTCAAGTAGTACACTGTGCACACTATGTACTTATTTGCGTAGTGCGTTCATTTCGACAGGGTAGCGTTGTCTCGAATCGCACACGGCTGTTGCGCACTCACCAGAAGCTCATTCTATCAGCTGGTGATGGTCAGCCACCAACATCACGCTGTATCGGCAGTAATTCAATTCAGACTAATAATTTAAACCAATAATGGCATTTTGCCATACTTCTAAGTGTGAACGCACTTATGCACTCAAAATGTAAGTACGGAAGTCCGCAAATTGTGACACAGTTTAGGACTATCCCTTTTTATGTAATGATTAAATATACTGTATATTTTTATGTAAACTATAAAGTGGCAAAAACAGGCAAGGAAGCACGGAGCTTCTGAATGAGTGCCATGCTGCACTTCCGAGTCAACATGGTTGAGAAGTCCTTGAGGTACTCCGAATCATAGAAAGTTTGAACATCTACAGTTCAACGATGACCGAGCAAACACAATTTCCTGTTGAAGACCGTGCGATACGGTCAAAAGGACCTTGTTGACTGCTGTTTCAAAGTCAAGAATGAACAGTCAAGCTCTACTTTTGAATGACATCACATTTTAATGACGGCCACTGCAGGGCTGCTTTTAAAGGGGCACTTCAGTGTTTTAGTATTGCACTTCAAAGTCGGGGAACTTGCAAGAGACATATTATTATTACAAAGAATAATCAAAATCTAAGCAGTACTTTTAGTCCCTGGTATGAGTGAAGCTCAAAAACACTGGATCTGACTGTACACTTCCCACAATGCAACTCCGGACAAATGCCCACGTATTTGAAACTCCACACCCCCCAGTATGGAGCACATCAGGCTTCCTGCTTCCAACAGTAATGTTGAGCAGAATGAAGATTAATAATTACATATTTGAACCTGCGGGTTTCATATTCATATCAAAATAATAATAAACATTAAAAATGAAGCTGCTATGTTGACAAGCAACATGGAATGATTGAGTAGAATTCATAACGCAACTAATTACGGTAATGTAATCACACACTATTAAATGCTAACACGTTTAACACATCTCTCTGTAGTTGTAAAGTGATTATTGTTGTCGACACCGTTGATTCGGTAATGTTTTGTTTAGCTCACAGCTCCATATTTTCTTATTTGGAGTACCGCATGACTTCCAGTTTGCAGGAAAGCCTTTTTGGACCTCCTCATGGTGAGCTGCTCCAATTTGGATGTCATTTATATCCTTGACTTTCTC
Source organism: Adelosebastes latens (assembly GCA_916700685.1). NCBI lineage: Eukaryota > Metazoa > Chordata > Actinopteri > Perciformes > Sebastidae > Adelosebastes > Adelosebastes latens. The sequence continues at coordinate 3,628 of CAKAKR010062138.1, read as the reverse complement.
TCTCAAAAAAATTCAAATCATGACTTTGTTTACGGAGCATTGTTGGTTCATGTCCAAATAATGTATCTGTATTCATTTACAGTACGTCCCAAGCGGCCACCCTTTGTACTTTATTATTTCCACAAACAATAACACCAAAACTGGATGTAAACATATTTCAGGTTTTAATCAAACCCCAACTTTCAATTAAGCTACTGAAGGTTTTGTCTGTTTGAAGGGAGTATAATTACTTTATTCAATTCAATTATTGAACCGAATGTCCTTGACAATGCAATAACAAACAAGCAAGCAAAAGCCTTTTTTTTTTTTAGTCAGGGAAATTGCTTGAAATACCCATGTAATCCTTTAAAGATTTCTAAACACTCCCAATCCAAGACAATTTACAGTCAACAAAAGCAAACACGTCCACGCAGCCAGGCGAAGACGCCAGGTCTGGCACGTGGATTAGAGACGTTGTTTGTGCATTGTTTGTGTGTCTCTGTTCACCTTGTCTCCAAGAAGCAAGGCATTTAATGCACGCATGGGAAAGTGGGTTAAAAAAAGGAAGAGGAGAAGCAAGGGGAGAGAGCGAGTGAATGAAAGGTGCTTTATTGAATAACCAAAGCTCTCAGGTGCCATTCGCCCCTTGTGACTTAACTTAATTCAATTCCTCCCCCCCCTGTCCCATCAAGCCTCGTCTGGAAGTAGACGGCATCAAAGCAGAGCCGGAAAACACTAAATGATTGTAACTCAATTGTTGCTGGGCCGTCATTGATTGTTTGCCCGGAAAAGAAGTTGGAAGAGAGACAAGACACTTATTTTCTCCACCTCTCCAACCCTTGGTAATCACTTTTGGGATGGATGTGTGTGTGTTTATATGTGCATGTTTGCACCTATTAGGATGAGGAAGCTTCTGTGTACTAGGCTTTCACCTGTACTTGCAGGGTATAAGCACATAAAAGCACTAATGAAGCACAAAGTAATTACAAGGGGATACAATTGCATGAAAAACACTCTTTGGTCCCACACATAAACAGATGGATATTTAATTACGAGCCTAAAACATTTTGAATGCTCTCACACACTCAACGACTGCCACTCTCTACATTTTGACGGCATGGTGTTGAGCTGTGGTGCAGACAAAACTTAATTTTACTTTACTTTCTTGAATTAATATTTTCTTGGCTAGTGGTCCAAGGACTATTGTCTTCAAAAACATTGATCAAGTCTTGTGCAAAACAAATTCTACATATGTACGTAAGAACTGTCTAAGAAAGTTGGTATTAAAGGGACACTCAACTGATTTTACAGATCAATTTCACTTTAATAATCTCAGGGAGTATAATTCAGCCTTGAAAACACTAATGTCTGCTGCGGCTTTAGAGGAAGCTTTCTTAAGTCTAAAATAAGCTTGGAGAATGCACATTTTTAGCCCGTGGGGCTAAAAGCTGTGGGCGTGTAGTTTGAATGACATGACCAGTGAAGGTCTAATATATGTATATTTTTTTACCAATTGTCAAGGCACAAAAAGTGGAACTTGTGGCAAAATTATTGAAACCACTAACTCATGTAGCCTCTCTATTGACCAGGTATGCTTAATCATGAGCACATTGTCTGCTTTACACTAAGTTTGAAATTCTAAAACACACTTTGTTTTGCAAATAACTACACACGCTAATCTACATTAGACCCATTGTTCAATACAAAAAAGCCTGTATGTTGTTTGTTAAACACTGCCACTGAAATGCCTACACTCAATTATCAATCACCTGCACCCAGAATGCACCTGTGAAAACACTTCTAACCAATTGGATCACTAAGAAATCAGAGCTTGGTGTGCACAACAGTGGAGGTCAATTCTGGAGAGAGATTACGAGGTATGTAATTGCAATATCCTGTATTTTGTTAATAGTACAATACAATAAAGTAATTGTGTCTGATACTTTTATGAGTATTTGAGTATTGAGAATAAACAAATTAGTTTGGTTCCCCATCGCATTTGTGTTAATAGTCTATATTTACAGCATGCTACAAATGAAAATGCCAAAGACTCTAGATAATGGTGTTTTATACTTAGCACATCAGTGTGCAGTTGGCTTGTAGAAAGAGCTATTTATTTGGTGTTTGTGTGTAAAGTTGTGATGCAAAAATATTTATTTTTAGAAGAGTTTATATAGTTTTGAATGAAATGTTTGCTTTCGTAAGAGATGAAAGATATTTTGTGTATATGTTTTTTTTTGTGTGTAGACAGAGAGACCCCTAGATTCAGAAATTGTGTTTTAGCAATTGCAAAAAACTGTAAAATATGCTGTTGATTTGCATTATGGGAAATGTAGGATCAAATGTTTGGGGGCTTGACTCATACTTGAGACTAATGTCAGGGTATTTCAGCCTCTACTGCTTCGATTCTAACCATTTTTAAAAAAAATAATCTGTCTCTTGTAATTTCTCCAACTTTTGTGGAAGTGTAGTACCAAAACACTGGAGTACCCCTTTAATCAAATGTACATCTGTATGTCCCTATACCAATCCCACCTCCTTTACATCCTTCTGACAATGCTATGCATATTTTTTGCATAATGAAATACATCAAAAAGCGTCCCCTTGAAAAGCTCTAGTAACCTAAATGTATGTATGCATGATCTGGGAAAAGAGAGAGCAAATAAGAAAGACATAAAAGACAAAAACTTCACTGACAAATAGTTTGAGCTGCTACTAAATGAGTGTCCTCTACAGCAAAATGCTTTAGTGGCCTGTCCAAGAAACAAAGAGCCCAGCATGGGGCCAGGAGACAAATGCTTTGGAGGCTTTGTCACCTGTAATAAGAAGCGTGCCACAGGTGAAGAAAAAAATGGATTGACCTGAAAGTGATTGCAAAAAATGGGATTGCAGAGCACAAAAGAGATGTCATTGCCACAGGAGGGGGGCAGAGTACCACTTCAGCGTCATCCATAGATGACAAAATAGCAGCAATTATTGCTGAGAAGTCTCAGAAAGCCATCACGGCTGATGGAGTCTCTGAGAGCACAACTCTGTCAGAGGAGGCGAGGACCATCAACATATAGGGTACACAGCACACGTTTATATCGTAGTAATGGTATAGAAACTTAAAGGGACTATTTGTAACTTTCAGAGATGCTTCTTAACAGCGACACCTGTGGCCGTGAAATCAACGAAAGTCAGCGTCGGGCTCGTGCTTGTGCTCGCTCTAAATGGACATGAACGAGCATCGCTCAAAACAGTGAGGCGACACACGTCAGCTAAAAGCACAATATCACTCTATATTTCACCTGCTTGGCAGTAATGTTAGCTGACCAGACGAAGGTCTCTCCATGAATCAATGCTGATACTGTGTTTGCTTCTCCTGCCCCAGCGCAGGCTTCAGCAGCGGGGCTCCCCAGCGAGAAACTCGTCTCCCTCCGCCCGCAGCCGGAGAGAGCAGGAAGACACCGGCAACCGGTCGGTAACGAGACGGTAACGTTTCTCTTTGCGGAGCCCCGTTACTTCCCAAGACACGGGAAACCTCTGTTGGTCTGGAGGAGCTGCAGCATTTATTTCTGCACAAACGTCCACTTTACATTCACTAGATATTCTCAGAGCTAAACTAACTCTTCTGCAGTGTGGAGTGAGCGCGCGTTCACGTCTAGAG
>CAKAKR010062137.1:15557-118426 GCA_916700685.1 Adelosebastes latens | reverse complement strand
ACATATATATATTATTAATGTAGCATTATATATATATATATATATATATATATATATATATATATATTATATATAAACATATATACACCCCCTCTAGAGCGCGCATCCAATCGGGAGCGCGCGCGGCGCGGCGAAGGGGCGGGTCCGCGCGGAGTCCGCGCAGCGCCTCGAGCAGCCAGGGATGAGAAACTTGTCCCGGATATTTACCTACCTAGCTCTAACTCTAACTCTAACTCTATACCTACCTGGCTGCTCCGCTCCGACGCAACCCGTCCCGAGGCTCTCACACAGCGGACAGTCTGAGGACATGATCCGTCTCTGAGGAGGGACGACTGAGGTACACATATCTTTGTTTCTCTGTCTTTTAAAACATTGTCTTCCCAAAAAAAACAGCCAATAATGTGTAGTTACGCGGCGGTGTGAGGAAAGTTGGCCAGGTGAAGTGTTCCTCCTTTAGGGTGCAGCTTTAGAAAAGTTCAGGCTGTCAACAGGTTCCTTATTGTCGCTGCGGGTCAAAGTACAGCGAGGTCACACAGCACAGTTCATTATCCACTAACTGGGACATAAATACATGGGCCTCCTAATCCACCCAGATAGGCCCTGTTGTTTATTCATCTGTATGTGTGTGTTCGGTGAACTAGCAGCAATGCTAGGTGTTATTATGTCCTACCATGTAGCTACACTTCCAACCTGTACAGGTAAAGCTATGCCAGAAAATATGTATTAAAAAGCATCATAAAGTCAGATAACTCTATTTTATTTCCTCATCTGTGGCCACAAACTTCAACATATCAGAAATATTTTTGTATTATTATTGTTTGTTTTGTTTGTTTGTTATGTTTTTTTTTTTTTTAACTCTATTCTTTCTTTTTAATATTATTATTATTATTATTATTATTATTTCTTTTCTTAATTTTATTTCAATTTTGAATGTTGAAGTTGTTTTCTCTAGTGTACTTAATGAGTTTGCCACAAATCTCAACATATCAGAAATATTTTTGTATTATTATTGGTTTTTTTTGTCATGTGTTTTTTAAACTCTATTCTTTCTTTTTATTATTATTATTATTATTATTATTATTATTATTATTTCTTTCTTAATTTTATTTCAATTTTGAATGTTGAAGTTGTTTTCTCTAGGGTACTTAATGAGTTTGTCTATAAGCACATCTACTTAAAAAATGGTTTATAAACTATTGTAATTACAAACTGTAAATTGCATGTATGAAAACAACCTTGAAAAAAGGGAAAAAATAAAGTATAAAAAACATAACAGAAATAGATGCACCCAGTGAAGTCTCAACATTATGATGGATCTTCTTTTAAATGTAACATTTACTTGTAAATTCATTAGAGGCACTGCCTGCCTGTGAGAGGGGTTATTATGGAAAACAAGTCACCAAACTGGTGGCCAAGCTCTGTTTCAATATATTCAGTGTGTGTCACTGTGTTCAAACATTAACTCAAACACTGTGTGTCCTTCCAGAATCAGTGTGAGACAGGCCGGCCTGGATCCATTAATCATTCAACTGGAAACCAAGACAGGACACATGTACGTACATACACCTGCATGCATATAGATGCACATACACATATATATATTCTTTGGCTTTGCATTAGTAGTGCATGTATGTATTTGTGTATTTTTTGTTCCTGCTGTGTGCATTGCTCCCCAGCGGCTGGTCTGAGATCAGCCGTAGCGTAGATGGGCGTGTTGGACTCTGAAAATGTTTAACATTCTTATCATTCAGCTGCCTGTGAAAGGCGGTGAGACGCAGAGGGAGAGCAGCAGGGAGAGGGAAGGGACATGTTCAGACCCAGGCCAAATAATAAGGAGTTACACACACACACACAAACGGAGTCACTCCTTTGCATTCACGCTGCATTACTCACCGCAGCCGATGCTCCATCCAGCACACACATATTACTCACCACACACACAGTGTCATCCTGAGGGAGGTGCTTTCATTGGAAGACAACAGCCTGGAAACATCTGACACTGTTTTTGTGGTTGTGTGTGTGTGTTTCCAGGTCCCCACTCAGTGACGAGCTGAGGGCAGGGTGTTTGTCTTGAGAGGGAAGGCAGAGTTACCGTGGTAACAGACATGCCAAAACCGGACCTGCTCTGCCTAGTTCAGCTGCTGGACGGCACGATCCAGACCTTCAGAGTCAGCGTGCGTAACACAAAGACACACACACACATACATACACACACTGTTTCCAGGAGATCATATGTTGCTCCAATCTGTCTCTGTGCATCATACAGTGGGCGACTACTCTTTCCTATTCCCATTGATCCACATCTCTCCTTTAACACAGCGACCTTGGTGTGAAGGACACACTCAGTCACCTCCTGCAGCTAACAGAGCTTGTCACTCTTAAGAGGAGCCTTTACATCACCCGCATATCATGTCATACGCAGCCTGACAGCAGTGTACTCACACACACACTGACAAGCCTACACACACATGCAGAAAGGCAATCACAGATATTGCTTTCTGGGACAGCAGCTGTGCAGCATCTTTGTGTGAGCGGTGGGAGAGCGCTGCGGTTGTTTCCAATATTAAACTCTCCATTACTCTCTTTTTTTTTTTTTTAGAGCTGTGTTTCTTGTGTTTAGATAAGATTTTTGAAGGAGGCATGGCCCGTTTAAACTGATCTACACCCGGGTGTTGTGTCCACACACATCAAAAAATGATTCCTGCTGCAAGAACTCACTGTTCGCTGCAGTTTACAGTAAACACGCTTCTCTTGTGATGTGAATGTGCTTCCGGTAACAAAAGGTGTGAAGAAAAAAATGCAGATGAGCTGCGGGTTATCTCTCAGAGTGATTAATAGTTAAACTACAGAGTGTTGTGCTGCAGATGGAGATCTTATTTTCACCTGGATAAATGCATTATTAATTGTTTTTGTCTGATTTACAACCATTTTTAATATTTAAAATAACCTTGGAGAATGTCACTTTCTTTTAAAAACAAAATAATCATCCCTATCCATGGATTAGGTACTACTGCTGCATATGGCACAGTATATTTACATACAGTATTCAAATAAATGCCACACAAAGTTTTGGCTGCTATTAATATTTGTTTGTTGTTTCCATTCCTCAGAAGCAGGATGAAGGCGTGGTTCTGTTGGACCAAGTATGCGACCACCTGGGCCTGCAGGAGAGGCAGCTCTTCAGTCTGCAGATCAGAGAATCCAGCACAGCCATCGCCTCAATCACAGCCAACACACACTCTCCTGTGAGCTCACTGTTCATCTGCTGCACATTCAGGGCTGGGATTGTAACGCATTGTGCTCGCTGATTGCTGTTTAGACGATGATAACCACAGGGTACGCTTACATAAATGTTTTTTTTTAGCCCTAGTTAGCCATTATACTTAATGAATTTTCTTTTCTCTCAGAGATGGTTGGAGCCTGAGAAACCCTTGAAGAAGCAGATAAAAGGTATCTGGCTTGTTCTGGTTACAGACAATTCACTGTCTTTTACCCAGAATTACTTCTCTAGACAAATACATTTTCGTTTTAAAATATATTTAAAGGGGACCTATTATGCTTTTTTTCAGGTGAAGAACATTTTGACAATCTTTAATGTTCAAAAACGCTTTAATTTTCTCATACCGGCTGTGCTGCAAGCGCCTCTTTTCACCCTCTGTCTGAAACGCTCTGTTTGAGTTCCTGCTTCGCCCTCCCAAAAAGACCAGTCTGCTCTGATTGGTCAGCTGGCCCGCTCTGTTGTGATTGGTCAACCGATCCAAACTCTTTGGACTCTGCTCCAGCTCCGCTCTAACTAGCTTTGTCTGAGGGTGTGCCAAACTAGCCGCTGTGGTGGAAATTGACCGAATAAGGGAGACCAACAAAGAGAAATGTATCTTTGTATATTTATTAAGCTTTTGCGCAAAAGGACCAAAACCTCTAAAGTGACAGTCAGCGACTGCCGAGGAATCGATGCCGAGTGCATCCTCACCAGGGTTTTTATATGCATAAGAACAAAGACTCAATGGTTACATTGGTTACATTTGATTTGATTACATACTATAAATGAAGGCACACTTTCAAGCAGGGAATTTCCATAAATGAAGGCACACTTTGTCTCAGACATGAAAGAGAAGAGTTAATGTGCAGGCTTGACTATATTTCATCCTTACATCATTTATACAGATCAGGCATTGTATAGAAAAGGACAGTTCATTTACAGTATCAGGGGTTCGAGTATAGTTCAGCGGAAAGGGAGCCATATGATCAAAAGGACAGTTCATTTATTGTATCAGGGGTTCGAGTATAGTTCAGCGGAAAGGGAGCCAGTCATGAACAGTATAACACAGAGAATCACACTTAATACAAAGGTTATACACTAAATGATGAATTTTTCCCTCTACAGCCGCTAGGCAGGTATTATGCAGATTTGCTACTTGGTGACATCACCACGTTACGGAAGAAAAGGCGGGACTTCAAATCAAGGTGTTTCAGGCAGTTCAGGATCAGTGTTTCTGAGGGGGAGAGTAACTTCCTTTGGCATGGACTTTTGACTTTGTAACTTTGCAGACCTTTTACATGCACAAAGAAATTATATAACACACTAAAGGAAAGGGAAAAAGCATAATAGATCCCCTTTAAATACATTTATAGATAGGAGGCGTAGGAGAGAAGAGGATCGAGGGGAACTTGCGACTATAGCTATATGCCATTTCTCTTGCAGGTCTCGCGTCTCCCTTTTATCTGAACTTCAGAGTACGATTCTTCATCTCTGATCCTAACTCTCTGCAGCATGAACAGACAAGGTTAGTATCTGTCTCTGTTATGCGTAGCAGTCATATATCACTAGATATTGATCTGGAGAAGTTGTGTGACTCAGAAAGGTCCTTTTCGCTGTGGGATTATGGATAAAAATGAAGGCGTGGGTCGGTAAACTTCCTCTTGTCTCGTTCCTGCAGGCACCTGTACTTCCTCCAGATCAGGAGTGACATTAGGGAAGGACGGTTAGTAACACACAAACAAACCACCCATCCCCCCCTGTGTACAGTTAACTGTTACAATGTGTAATCATGGAGTATGATTGCAGGTTGCAGTGCCCGCTGAGTGCAGCTGTAGTACTGGCCTCGTACGCCGTGCAGTGTAAGTCCGATCTCTTCCTAGAGAAACAAATGATTAATGACTTAATAATAACTGAGTGAGTAATTAGTCCTGTTGAGGATGCTCTCAATAAGCAGCAGCTCTCTTATAATACCCCAGATGTTTATAGTTCATTAGGATCCCCATTAGCTCAGCCAGTATTCCTGGGGTCTGACACAGAAATCAAACAATTATATACATTCAAACAAATCACATTACATACCAAAGCTTCCATGCAGTAATATATACCTATTTGAAACCTTTATACACCACAAACAAAAAACATCAGCATGCCAGAAGTATCTACTGATCATTCATGTAGTTAATTGCATTAAATACGCTTTTAATGCTTTCTTGAAAGTGGCTCTGGTATTTGTTTTAGTAACTTGATTTGGTAAAGAGTTCCATCCTGTAATAGCTATAATAGATGTCAGTGTGTGAATGTGTGGATCTGGTTATGTGCTCAGTGTCTCTTTCCATCACCTGCAGCGGAGATTGGGGATCACTGTCCGTCTCGACTCCCCGGTTACCTCTCCAAGTGCCACTTCATGCCCGAGCAGGATGAAGACTTTCTGTCTAAAGTGGAGGATCTACATCCACAGCACAAGTAATTCAGACAGTTGCATTACATCTAGTAAACAGTCAGTTTCTTGTGCAGTTGGCGTTGTATGTGACTCTGTGTGTTCCCAGGGGGCTGAAGCAGAGCGAGGCAGAGCTGTGTTTCCTCAACACAGCACGGACGCTGGAGTTGTACGGCGTGGAGCTGCATGCCTGCCATGGTAGAGCGATTCCCTCGCTTAAACTTTCATGTAATTCCTCTTTATTCCTCTCATGCATGACACTTTTTGTCATCTTTCTGTCTCACAGGACACCAACGACGCCCCTCTGACGGTGGGTTTGGCCTCCAGCGGTGTTGCAATATTCTGTAATATGATTTGCTCCAGTTTCTTCCCCTGGTGAGTGACGATGACGCTAATTACACGTCTTTGTTCCTGTATTTTCTTCTTATTCCTTCAATCAATTGAATTCTTCACATATAGGGGGAACATCATCAAGATTTCATTCAAGAGGAAACGCTTTCTTATACATCTGAAACGTAAACATGTGAGTCCCTCTACCATTCATTTGTTCTTAAAGAGGACCTATTTTGCTTTTGTGTTTTTTCCCTTCCCTTTAGTGTGTTATATAGTTTTTTGTGAATGTCAAAGATCTGTGAAGGTAACAAAGCCGAAAGTCCACGCCAAAAGGAGTTACTCTCCCCCACAGAAACACTGCTCCTGAACTGCCTGAAACTCTTTGCTTTAAGTCCCGCCTTTTCTTCTGTAACATGATGATGTCACTAAGTAATACATTTGCATAAAACCTGCCTAGCGGTTAGTTTGGCACGCCCTCAAACAAAGCGAGTTAGAGCGGAGCTGGAGCAGAGTCCAAAGAGTTTGGTTCAGTTGACCAATCGCAACAGAGTGGCCCAGCTGACCAATTAGAGCAGACTTGGCTTTTTGAGGGGAGAGAGGGTGAAAAGAGATGCTGCAGAACAGCCGGTATGAGAAAAATAAAGCGTTTTTCTAAACTTTAAAGCGTGTAAACATGTTCTAGTAGAAAACCAAAATACAAATAATGAGAAAATGAGCATAATAGGTCCTCTTTAATAGTTTGAATATCTGCTCTGAACAAATTGCTGCTTTTAATTGCTCTCCACACTCGGCTGATAAATCCATTGAAAGTTTGGAGTCGGCACAATTTTTTTGATTGCTTTTACATCGAGCTGTAATTATAGCTAAAATTAGGACATAACAATTTATACACTTGACTACTTCACAGTCTACATCGATGTGAATATAGCATTGATTGAATGATTCATATCCACACTCTTGGAAGGTTTTGTCTGTGTTTATATTTGCGAAAAGTAATAAATCATTCATAGTTTTTTTATTGCTGGCAACAAATGCAACCTGAGCAGCTTCAGTTAGAGATGTGACCTTGAATATTGGAGTTGCGTCAACATTATAAAGCATTATTAAAAATGTAAGCTCTGTATGTTGCAGGGGGAGACACAGGATTGTGAGGTGTCTCTAGTTCTGCCTTGTCCCAAGACCTGTAAGAACCTGTGGAGGTCCTGTGTGGATCATCACTCCTTCTTTTGCTCTAATCGGACTTCCAGGAGCCTCAAACTCAACAACAGCACAGTTCAGTCCTACAGAAAGCTGATAACACAACACCTGGGCCTCGGCAACAGTAAATCTGAGAAGTGAGCCTGCATCTGTACAGGTACATTCACATGTACGTTCTCGTCAGAAATACTGAAAATGTTCTTTCTCTTCCTTCCTGATTTGCAGCGGTCCAGTGTGCCAGCGTGTGGTGGGAGGGATGGTGTGGAACCCGGTCCTGCAGAGGTCGATATCATCAGAGTACCTCGAGACCAAGAGTCTGCCCTCTAGATCGCCCCCAAACACCCCCAACTGGTACGACCTGCAGGATCAACCACAACTATGTGTTCTCAGCTGCCGTCAGACATCAATCCAGCTTCTCTTCTTTGAACTCATATCATGTCATTTGATAAATTCACCTGGTTTTGCTGGTTTGTCTCCGGCAGGCGAAGTCCTCGAGTTCGGCACGGCATCCGTAAACCTCGCCCGTCCTCAGTCGAACTGACCAATGACCTGAAAGACATGTCGGAGGGGGAGGATGTCTTCTACACGTACAGGTCGTCTGTGAGCAGCAGCAAGGACAGCGACGGAGACGCTTCGCCGCATCAGTTAGTATCAGTTACAACAGAAATGTGTGTCTGTCTACTTCTTAGGCACACCCTTAACATCTCTCTGAATCCAGTGGGCTTTGTTGGCATGATGTATGTTAGGGCTGAGAGTTTAATCAATTTTATATCAACATTGCAATTGGATTTAATGCAATGTTTGAATCGAAGAGCTGCCTTTTAAATTACAGCATTAATGACACCAAATTACTAAGATTTAGCTAGTTAACGTTAATTCAGTGAGTTGGCCAAACCACTTAAAGCTTCTGAACGCCCACACAGGTGTTTTCAGTTAATCTGGTTTATAAGACACTTCGCGTGTATAGTGCATCCATGTTTCCCTCACTTAAGTCTGTTCCTAGCATCCCTCCCATCAGGAATGCATGGAGAGACGCAAGTGAGGGAAACGTGGATGCAATTTGAAAGAGACTTAGGATGCACCCCAGGGACATCTTCCTGAGTCTCGTGTTAGCAGTTTGTTGAACCTGTTAGGGCGGGACAAATTACATCATTCTCAATGGTAGATGAAGATTTGTGGCCTAATAAATTCCAATCAAAGCTTCAACCTGAGAAGAGGTTTAGCAGCTGTTGTCTGCTTAACAAGGTTTTTGCATGCACCTTAGGGCTGAAATTAAATAAATCAAAATGTTATCGAAATCGCAATATGGTCTTCTGCAATTTTGAAATCACATTATGAGGAGGAAATTGCAATATTTGTTAAAGGCAAAATGTGTGTCAAAATACCATTTTAAATGAATAAATTGTTGTGCTGCAGAGATGTCCTGGCCGACACATCATATTCTACAGACTTAAGAAAACATCTTTGTTCAGATCCCTGCAAAAAAATCACACTATAATCATTTCATGTTTTTCAATGAAAATGAGAATACTGATGTAAAAATGATCATTTCCACTAATATCGCAAATCATATTGCGATTGCAATATCAGTAAAAAATAATCGCAATTAGATATTTTTCAAAATCGTGCAGCCCTAATGCACCTTTTTACACTAGTGAGCCTCGGCCAGAGATTTTATTCAAGAGAGAAGAAGCACCACTCTGTATTATTTTGATATCTGGATGTTTGGAAAGATAGAAAGTGGTTAAATTTGGGATAACATGGTACAAAGTGATCATGGTTAATACTGTGAACACCTTCAGATATGCCTGTGTTTTAATTTAGAGAAAATAATTGCTATTTAAATCACAATTGCAATATTGGTCGAAACATTAGTGTTGTCGAAGCATTTATGTGAAACATAGGATAAAAAAATATTCTGATATGAGAGTAGTCAGAAATTGTATTATTATTACATCTGAAAGTCATCTCTTAATCTGCAGATCAGGGTGAAAAAATCTCTTTATTTCGTCTCTTTCAGCCTGTCTGGCTCTTATAGCCAGGGGACCGATGACGCTTTGTTGCATATTGATGACAGTATAGGAGAGGAGGATGGTGACCACAGCTCACCCCACTACGAAAAGGTCCGTTATCTCAGCATCAACTCTAAATAACTGTATTACTGTATATGCATCCATGTGTCCATTGACTCTGAGTACTTGTGGTTGTGCAGGGTGCTCTCGGTGACGGTGACTTGATGCTAATATGCATTGCCCCCGATCATGACGGCAAGTTTGGCTTCAATGTTAAAGTGGGTCACTCTCTTACACTCTTTGTGTGTCTCTTACCTTCATGTGTGGCAGGCAACGTTTTATGTTGTTTTAATTTGTTTACACACATTATGTCTCCACTCTTTCTCCATTTAATTTCCTAACTCCTCCTAGGGTGGAGTGGATCAGAAGATGCCTCTAGCCATATCGCATGTAAAACCGGACTCTCCGGTAAGAACAGACTCGGACATGTTTGTGTTTTGACAGCGTGCCGTCTCCGGTCGGTGTTAAAATAACTTTATGATGATGAAATGTAAACACAATATGGACTGATGAATAGATATGAAAAAGAGCTGCAGCGATTAGTCAATTCATTGATTAGTTGCTCACCAGAAAAAGCAAAAATACCAATATGATAATAAACTAAATATCTTTGGGTTTTGGACTGTTGGTCAGACAAAACAAACTATATTTTGAGTCATTTTTGGCTTCAGGATATTGTGGATTTTTCCCTATTTTCAGATGATTAGTCGATTTAATTCAATCAGATTAATGATAATAAAAATGAAAAAAAAAAACGTTAGTATATTGCCTGACCGAATCTGGATTTTTGAGGCCAATACAGATATCAATATATTTTTTTATTACACAGCTGTGTTGAATACTCGATTTTGATTGGTCACGGCGTTCTACGGTCTGTTATTACTTTGTAGCAGACCGTTGCTATGTATAACATACCGTTGCTATGGACGCAGTTCTGATGTCGGACTCTAGAGAACCATTTTTAGTGTCTAATTTCTTAAGTAGCCCTGTAATAAGTGGGATAATGTACAGCGAGCGGGTCATTGTTGTGAAATAAACCCCTTCAGGGCGATGCAAGTACCCCCCACCAGGGTTTATTTCGCAACAAGGACCGGCTTGCTGCACATTGTCCCTTACTTAAAAAATCTGATAACGATATATCGGCCAATAGTAATTGAAGGAAGACAAAACATAAACAAAATATCTTGATTCATATCCCTTTATTGTTGTTTTTTTTTTAATTGTGACCAAGATAAATACTCAGCAAGACATTTTACAGTTGATGAATAAACCTGACAGAGCTCTCTGGTGGATAGTATGTATGTACACTGTTTGTAAAGTACCTCAAACCTAGTTTGTCATTTCTGCAGAGCAATTTCTTGTTGCTGACGTATACACTGATACTGATATATAATAAACTAATATCGGCTGTAGCTCTAAGCCCTATACTGTAAGACAGGTTAACATCTGGTGTGGAGATGTCAGCTTTGTGCCTGTGTTGTTTGTAGGCAGGTCGATGTGAGCCCAAACTCTTGGAGGGAGACCTGTTGGTGCTCATCAACGGTCGAGACATTTCTGAACACACACATGATCAGGTTGTCATGTTCATACGAGCCAGCAGAGAGTCGCACTCCAGAGAGCTGGCCTTGCTCATCAGACGCAGAGGTGTGTGTGTGTGTGTGTTCACAGAGACACAAAACTGCTGTAGCAGCATGTGATATGAGTGTGCACACTGTCTGTCATGTTCCTATGAATATTTATCAGAGCCTTGAACTGTCCTTGGATTCCAGGTCCTGGCCGGGCGGCACCCCTGCTGCAGTTGCCTCCCGCCCTCAAACTCACCATCCAATCACAGGGAGACAAGCTGTCACCTGGCCAGTCGGAGCGGGTCACGACGCTGGAGGAATCGATGAGACAGCTGGAGAGAGGAATACAGTCTGGCACACTCTGTTTCCATTTTGAGGTAAAATGCAGGTGGGAGCTAAACAGTGAGCGGGTATTTAAAAGTGTATTTATGAGCCGGACCAAAATACATCTTTATTTTAAGGATTTAGTTTGTCCCGCTCAGTTATTTTGGATCATAATGAGCCTTTTAAGTGCTGTTTTTGGGACAGATGTTGGCCCTAATCTTCACTCAGACAAGCTAAAACAAAGATGCCGTCACTGGCCTGGAATTTGAGTTTTTGTTTGTCTATGTTTCTGTGTGTTTACGTGCAAAGCGTGTGTTTGTATGCTTGTAATTTCTAGAATTTATACAGGAGGAAGCCTGGTCTGACACTAAACTGTTCTCGGCTGCCTGAGAACATGGACAAGAATCGATATAAGGATGTTTTACCTTGTAAGTGCTGCTTATACTTATATATATGTGTGTCTGTGCCCTGCTGTTCGTCTCTTCTCTACCTGGTGAACAGCTCTGTGCTACCTGTCTAACCTTGATCTGAAGCTCACCGCTGTAGCACTTCATGAAATTTAATTGGTTGAGCCTGCGGTGCGTCGACGGCTCTGTAATGACCCTCACACGCTGCTGTCGCGCTCTCCTTTCAGATGATGCCACCAGAGTGGTGCTCCAGGGCCAGGAGGACTACATCAACGCCAGCCACATCACGGTGCGCATCACTGATGTGAAGTGTCTTCTTGTCCCCGTCTGACATTGAATGTAAACTCGTCCTCTGTGTGTGTTTATTTGTCTGTCTCGTAGGTGGCGCCCCCAGGGTCTGGTGTGTGTTTACGTTATGTTGCGGCTCAGGGTCCATTGCCACAGACCTTCACTCACTTTTGGCAGACTGTTTGGGAGCAACAGTCACACACCATCATCATGCTAACAACTCTGACAGAGAGGGGACGGGTATACATGCGTTCATTCTTTTATACTGTAAACAGCCACACTTACACAGGAATGGAAATGAGTAAACAGAGAGGGAAACACCTGAAATTACACAGTTTAAAATCACAGATGCATTAAAGGGACAGTGTGTAGGATTTAGCAGCATCTAGTGGTGTGGTTGCAGATTGCAACCAACTGAGTACCTTTCCGCTCACTCCTCCCTCTCCAAGACTGCGGTAACGTGAGCCACCAAGTGCAAAACGCGTTCCCCTCGCTCAGAGGCCATCCTTACCATAATAACACTACTTTAGGAGCAACGGAAGTCAGACGGCAGCTGGCGGTACCACGGTTTTGCACTCTGCAGCTCACCTTAGCACAGTTCCACAAGTGTGTAGGAGAAACACGGTGGCCTTCAGGTAACGTAAAAATGCGAAAGGCTCTGCGACCAAAATCACATACTATGCACTACATACCCAATACGTGTACTATCATTCAACAGACCTCTGTGTGAATAAACAGTAGTATGTATCTTTTCGGACGCACTGAACTGTAATTAACGTTGTCACCGCCTGAGAGACTCCTTGCCGGTTGGAGGCGTGTAACCATGGTAACCCATGCCAACCTCATGTGACCAAAGCGACGGTTTGTGAGAATCAAAGTGAATTAATATAAAATATAAATTACACCTAGCAAAGTAAATCTTATTATTGACGTTACAGAGCTGTCTGTCAACGTCTTTTATGAACGTTGTCGTCACTACCGCATTGCATTGTGGGATATTTATGTCGCCGTAGTGTCCAACTTTTCACCAGAAATAGTATGCAATTCGCGTACTATTGGTTTCATACTATGGTTTTGGACATTTAAACCTACTTAATAGCATGTTAGTGGGGAATTTCGGACGCAAAAAAAACAGTGTTGACACAGAAAAATGGCGGAGCAACACGGCGGATTCCGTGAAGAGGACTCGCTCCCTATATAGATATGAAGGGCTCATTCTAAGCTAACGAAAACACAACGATTCTTAGTTTCAGATGATTATACACTAATGAAAACATAGTTATGAATATTATATTCCATTTCTGCTAATAGATCCCCTGAAATGTTACACACTGTTCCTTTAACACAGTGATTACTGCAGCACTACTAGCACATTATTACATGTGGTTTCATGTTTTACTCAGTACATGATTACTGTAATTACAAGGTTCAGCGATGATGTTTGCACACAAAAATAATAAATTGGCGCTATAATTGTAATTACAGGGTCTCACAGTGTAGAGAATAGCTAAATGTAAAGTGTGAGCAGGATGCCAACGAGAGGAATAATTTGAGGGTGAAGACACATCCACACAGAGGCAGCGAGATATCAAGGTCTTGTTGAATGAAGATGTCTCTCTCTCAGCTGTTGCTTGGTAACCAGATGCTTTCATTAATTGATCATTTTCCTGACATTCGTCAAGTGCCCTGAATTTCTCTCCACTTGACGATCACACACACACACATATATACACACACTCACATGCACGCAAATTCACAATCAGTTCACATCCTGCTCCTGATGAATTACTTTTGTTCCTCAGGCTGCCGGGTGGAACATACGACGCCGTTGAATATGAGTTTGATTTCATGAGAGCGGAGCGCAGCTGATGTAGCAGCAGTAGTGCATTGTAATCCTGACTGATGGCTCATGTCACATGTAATGTAATTTGTCGGTTATGTCACACACTTGCAGACCAAGTGCCACCAGTACTGGCCGCATCCACCAGAAGTGAAGGACTACGGTCATCTCAGAGTGAAGTGTCACTCTGAGGAGTGTAACCTGGCGTACGTGACGCGGCAGTTCACTCTGACACACACACAGGTACAGTAGCAAATAGAGCTGCGATGATAAGTCCATCAGCAGAAAATTAATTGGCAACTATTTTGATAATCAAATAATCTAATGCAGCCCTCTCTTATTCGATTAGTTGACTAATCGGTCGTTTTGGTCTTAGTCAATTAAGATTTCTTTAGTCGTTTTTTATGCTTTTTTTCATGCTGAATGACTTATTTCCAAGAAGCTTATGAGCACATTTCTGGTAAACACAAGATTTAAAGTGGTGCTTTTGTGAGATTCTTTGTGGAGAAACTCAGTTTTACAGATCTGTAGATTAAATCAATTAATCAATAGGTCAACAAAATCGTATGAGTGTTAGTCGACTAAGAATTTTTTTGGTCAAGGACAGCTCTACTGTTTACTCTCCTTGTAGCTCTGTTTTGGTCTCCACCAACTCCTGAGAAGAATATCTGGCTCTTTAGCTGCTAGATGCTCCACTATGTTCACCAGATAGTCGCTTTCACTAGCTAGGTAGTAGAAACAAGATTAACAAGAGCTTAAATGTGCTTAAAGATGGGAAAATGCTCAGTAGAGGAGGGACTGAAGTGCTGGTGTAAATTATCTTCAGGTTTATCACTACAGGCAACCCCTTGTCACATAAAACATCGTCATTTAATCCTTTGTTATTATAAAATATTGATTATAGCAGCTTTAATTATTGAAGACTAACGTAACTACAGTGATTGCACACCCATGTATATAATGATATATTACTTTCCAAACCAAAACATAATCAGTTTCCTCTCATATCTTTTTTATGAATCAAACAAAAAAAATGTGATACAGTAATGAGCACAAGCACACTAACACTTGTGCAGAAACACACACGCTGACCTGCAGTTCCTCTGAAAAGCAATCCATTTAACAGGAGATGGGACCTCAGCGATGGGTTCATCTCTTGCTGTGCCTGGGGAACAGCGACTTGGTCTATTTAAGGCTCTGCTTCTCCCCGGGGACTTCCAACTGTAGATAGGCTGACTAATAAGTCCGGGGATCAAAAATGTTGCTCTAAAACACATGGTAAATCCATTCTGAGTATAATCAGAGATGGTGTAAAAAAGTGTTAATAAGAGTATGTTTTTCTTCTTTCAGCTGTGCTGTTCTGGTGCCTGCTGGACATTGTGCCAATTAAGAACGAGAAGGGAGACGTGGTGCTCTTTCTGGCTTCATTTAAGGACATCACCGACACTAAAGCCAAAGCCATCCAAGAGGACAAGAAGGAAGGTCAGTATGTGTGTGTATGCGGAAGATGTGTTGTTATTGAATGAATTCTAATGGTTCACAGACAAGAGAGGGAAATGTCCACTCATTATATAAAACTCTCACATGTTTACTCTTTGTTTAGTTTGGACATGTTAAGGCCATTGCATTGGCGCAGAATGTTTTTTTCTGTAGGCCTATTGTTTAACTACAATGGAAATTAATAATATATATATTCAAATATTTTTTACAACGTCTCGTACGAACCTCCGTGGGGGAATGTGCATTGACCAGCTCTTATCATGGCTGCTACTTAGATACTTCCAGGTCATTTCACTCAGTTAGGAACCTTCCCTAAGCAAAAAAGACTATTCAGCCGCAGCCCTGGACTACACAACATGGCAACATACCTAGGACTACAGATCTATTGTGCCGGCAGAATGCAATAAATAATAAAACTGCAGAAACTAGAATGTGTATGACCAGTGTACAACCTTAGAGGGCACCAGTCAGCGCCGTGACAGTCGGGTTGGACGATGGGCTGCAAAGTGCACAACTTTGACGTAGACTGGGTAGTGGATTAAGTCCACAAAAACACATATTAATTGTTAATAAAGAAAATAAGTCCGGTCCCAGGATCTAAGAAAGTTGATTTTTTCTTTATTTACCAAAGACCACAATCTTCCCCTAACCTTGACTCAAGTGCTTTGAGTGCCTCAACATAGCTTTAAAAAACATGCTTAAGTTGCTATGTACAAGTGGATGTTGTATTGAAAGAGCAGATATTGTAGGAAAACATTAAATAGTGAACATTTTGTGATGTGAAAAAAGTCCTTCAGGTGGCATTAAATGTCTTTCAAAATGTATTTGCCGTTGGAAAGTAGCAGTATATAAAAATAATTATTACGAGACAGTGTTGTTCAAAATGTATAGCCTGATGAGTCAAAATAGCGGCATTAGATTATAAAGACACACCTCTGTGATATCCAGCTTAATGTTTGTAATTATAGTCGTATATTTTGTAATCTGTCTTTAGGAAACCCTATGCAATCTCATATTTTGTTCTAAGGATAAAGGTGCAGCATTGGCTGTGATATATCCTTCCTTCCCATATTTTAATTATATTCATCATTGTAAATACAAAGAGCAACTAAAGGAAGCAAAATTGCAATTTTTTTAAAAATCAATTTCCTCAAAGGTTTACCTTAAGGGCAACACCTAAGCTAAAGCCAAAAGCCTCCTACAAAGCAAAAGGGAAGGTCAATGTGTGAGCGTGTAAGTGAAGTCAGCAAACCTGACTGCTCTCATCTCAGGCCTGCCTCCCCTGGATTTGCCTAATTACTCTCATTACTGTAAATAAGGGAGAACAGGAAGCAGAAAGCAACGTTATTTTTGCCCACATAATGAAATGCTTTTCATAGAAAATGAAAGGGGCTGATGCAGCATGCTTTTAGACAGCGACCAACGCCTCACTATAATGGGTTTGGGTCTGACAAGCGAGTTTAAATGAGAATATGCCCGTGAATCTCACAAAACATTTTCATTTTCATGCTGTTCTCACTGCAGTTAGAAAGGGGTGTAGAAGGTGGGTAAACTTGGCTTGTTAAACACCAAAGTTACAAAGTGCATAGAAAATAATTTGATCAATGATTACGGACGGAAATAAAATCATTAGTTAAATATACATCTACTGATGCACTTAGACACATCGTCAGTGATGGAACCTGGGATCATTAAAGGTGTTTAAAAAGGGAAATATTAAGAACCTGGAGATTCGATTCGATACTATCACGATACTTGGGTGCAGATTCGATATGTCTTGCAATTTTTAAGTATTGAAATTCTACAAGTATTAGGATTTGATATTGTGATTTATTTCAAATATTTATTTATTTTTTAACACAGGACCATGGGAACAATTTTAATCATACACTTTTAGGGACTTTTACTTTGGAAAATATCTAAATGAATACAATAAAAAATGTTTGATTTTCCGCAGGTATGTAGTTAGAGATGTCCCGAAGTCAAATATATCAGCGTTTAACATTTCCTGTCCATGACAGAGTTAGCATGCAGCTTTAGCCATGCTGTCTAGCTCTGCTTTTCTTGGTAATCTGTGAAACACAAAGTGTTTCCATACTTTACTGTATGTGTAGTTTTTACCACTTTGGATTTAAAATGTTAGGTTGCACGTCGTATCCACGTGGAACCTTCACTGTTTTCTGCTTTCTCGTCTCGCTGCGGCCGGCTGTGGTTTGTTTTGGTTGACGGATACGGAATGGATATGACGTCACGTTACTCAGTCTACAACAATAAAAGCGGTAACTGCCTTCTACCTCCGCATAGACTCAAATGAAGCAAATATATTGATTCTGGCATTAAAAAAAATCTATTTAAAAATAATAAAAATAAAAAAATGCTATACATAGGTGAATCGATTTTTTTCCCACCCCTAGCAGACAATATGACATCATTGGGGCATTTCCATCCACTTTGGGGAAGCCTTTCAAGGACAGACACACACCTCGGATGTGACCTAGTTAGCTCTCTGTCTGGGCAATGTGGCCGGTGTGTGAAAAGGGGGGAAACCCAGTCTCTGGCGTCAACAGTCTCCTCTCCTCACCTTCTCTGCGTTCTCCTTTTTCTGTCGTTTCCTCACCCGTCTCTCTCTCTCTCCATCACCTCTGTTTCTCATCTTTTCCAGCTGCTTTTACAGTACACCTCCCCTATCTGCCCTACATGCCTACAGCCTCCCCCCTTATACACACCCCTCCCCACCTATGCTCCCCCTCTACCCCCATAAGAAGGGCTATAAAAGTGGAGGGAAATTCATTAGATCTAAAAATAAGCACGTCTCTGTCTCTGTGCTCCTGCCGTGTCGCGTCCCCCAAGGCTGCACGGCGTTATGGATGGGCCCTGTCTGTTCGCCTCGTCTGGGGTCCGCACACACACCGCACACACACCACACACACTTTCCAAAGGACACTCAAAAGCAGTTATCACTTCTATCCTCCAGCTTTGTTATTACACATCCCCTCGAAAGCCAATCTGGCCGTAGTCCTTTCCTGTGGGTTCACAACAGTGAGAATGGGGCTCAGAACCCAGCAGCAATAAAGTGCCTTCTCCCATTACCCATCTGCTCAGTCTTAACACTTCACTCCTGCACTATCTACTTTATCTACTACTACAATACACTTGGAAGAAATACACACGCCAGCAAGCGCACACACAAACCCATCCCAGTAGCAATCGACCAGAGAAAATCTACCATACTAGCCTTAACTGCCTCTCTGCCCCAGTAGCGACTTATCAAAGCTGAAAATTGCACTGTTTAGCTGGAGATAGTGTTTACACAATAAGACATCATCAACCAATATTTATGGCTGAATATTGTGAATCACAACAGGTAGCACAAGTTATTTGACTTTTACAAAAGCAAACTGCAATTTGCTCAGAAATGACACATTCTTCCTGTTGCATATTCATGTTTTCCTATTCAGGACAGAATATTATGTATTTCATCAGGCATAATGACTGATTCAGCAGTCATCAGCAGTTAACCTTGGGGGGTAAAGTATTGTAGGAGGGATGTGTACTAACTTTTGTGTGCCTGTGTGTGTTTACAGAGCGACGCCGCGGCAGGGTGAAAACAGGCTCTGCATTCAGCTCAGCTCGTCTGCGGAGCAGCACGGTGCTCTACCACATCTCTGGTCACCTCCACAGCAGAGAGAAGAGCAAGATTAAACTCAACAAGGTATCATAAGGCACTTCAGTTTACAGGGCAGGACGTAACATGATGAAGGATCATTCACAAGTGGTTGTGGGTGGACTGTAATATAGGAAGTGAGAAGATCAATGCTGTTATTGAAGCACAAGGGACACAATAAAAGGGCAGGGAGCGGAGGAGAAATATTGTGTCTGGAAGTGGAGAGGAGCTCTCCAGTAAACAAAACGTGTCACACTGGCTGATGCTCTTTATCACAGATTAGTTAAATGAGCAAGAACATTTGTTATTTGTAGCATCAATTTAATCCCATCTGATGTAATCAGACACCAAAGATCTTTGTAACCAGAAGAAAAACAGATATTACATTAGGATAAAGTTCAAATGTCTAAAAAAAAGGTAATGATTTCAAGACATAATGGGTCTATATGTAGCTAGTGTTACTACAATGTCTCTGGCTCTCACTAACCTTAAGCGTAATGCACCCTTTCTTGTGTTCAGACAGCCAGAAGCCTAAAGTTGCAAAATGCGAGATTGGGAGCATTTTGCACTCTGTTTTGGTGTTTACCTATTCCTGAGGGAAATACCTGGCTGTTTGGCTGCCAAATGCTCCACTATGGCATGTTCACTTGCTAGTCACTAACTTTGTCTGCCGTTTGGTGCCAGGCAGGCAGCGCACTTAACTTTTTCACTGGAAACAGCTGCAGCTAGAAACAAGGTCGTGAGAGTGGGGGGACTGTACCAGAACAGTAAAGTTGCGGGCCCCAAAAAGGTTATTATTGTCCCTAACAAATAGCATTAGTTTAAATTGCTTCCAGTTAGCAAGCTAGGTTAACAAGTGAGGTACATTTTTGTGATTGAGCTGCTTTATTTAGCAGCTTTTAGTAATTTATTCCACTATTATTGTTGAATATTAGTTCGTTAATAGTTAAATTGCAGTTAAACATAATTTTGCTGCATGTCTTTTGACACAATTTAACACAATTCAACTAATCAAAATTGAGTTAGCAGTTGTTAAGCAGGCACTTTGACAGTTACAGAACTGTATTTCCTGTATAATTTGTTGAGATTTCTTTTAACAATCAACCTGGAAATGCTTTTTTTTTTATAAATGTAGCCCGACACAATTAGATGCCAAACAAGACCCAGTTACTTCAGGGGTTCTTGTAGCTTTAATTTTTATTGTTGACCACATTTGCAAGTACGTGCGTATAGCTGTTATTTTAGAGAGCAACTCGTGCTGTTACAGTTTGTGGCCGTTTTTAACAGCAAAATTACTCCAAAGAAAAAAACAACAAAAACAAAATACGGCAGTGGGCTATGCCTATAGACTTGGGCTGCCCAAAGTGGGGACCGTGGGCCAAAGTTGGCCCTCCATCCGGTTCAATTTGGCCCGCCAGATGTTAGCATTTTTTTTTTATTATTTGAAAGGCCTTCTACGATCCTGACTGACTTTGCTATCTTTCGGAGGCCCTAGCAGGCTTTTAGAGGTACAGTGAAGGTATCACATGAAACTAGAAAACGTAAGGAATCCATTGATACCCACCATGTCATGTTAGTTGTCAGGAAGGAGGCTAAATAACGCTTCAAATTTAGACAAAATTTTGGCAAAGAAAAACTGTCATGGCCATTTTCAAAGGGCTTCCTTGACCTCTGACCTCAAGACGTGTGAATGAAAATGGGTTCTATGGGTACCCACGAGTCTCCCCTTTACAGACATGCCCACTTTATGATAATCACATGCAGTTTGGTGCAAAAATATGCAGTTTTTTAAATGCAGTATAAATGTGTTATTTTCGACTATTCTAAAAATGGTGTATTTGAATATTTCTGCATACTACGGTCCCTAAACAGTCTTGGAAATGCATAAATTGGGTATGACTGGGAATAAGCCCAATTGAATTCAGCAGGTGGGTTTAAAGGAGTTAACAATGTAAAAGCTTAAATAATATTCAATTAGGTGACCTTGCTATAGACAGAAAACATAAAGTAAAACCTGTGAAATACATATTTAACAACCATAAGCCCACAAAAATAACCTGGGAATGTACCATGTATAGACCTTTTCAGCGGCACTGCGTTGCTAGGCAACAGCCTGGGTCCATGTTTACTTCCGGTCTGCTTATGCCATCAAAGAGTATAGAAGCAAAGAGATGAAACACCGGTGTTTGTTTTTAGCCGCTGTCGCCATTTTTAACTGAAAATGCTTATTATATATTGTATTATTGTCCAATACAGGCCATTTCGGTAGACTATGACAACAGAATAGAAATAATTTTGTTTTACTTTTTTGCTCTTTGAGGGCGGACGTTTTACTGGTAGTCACTGGCGGAAGCGTAGCTGCTCTTGTCAATATACTATCTTTGATGCCATTCACAATACACTGCAATAGTAAATAAATAATTATTATAATTATAATAGGATACTTACATTACAACAAGTTTCACCAAACCCACGGCAAACTTCCCGGAGATTACTCAGCACTGTCTTCCAGGAATATTTACACCATATTGTGGGTATTTACCTACTAATTTACTACTTCTACTATGCTAACAGGTTGTTCGCACCACACGGTACGTAAACAGGAAGAAGGACCATGATGCACTTGGCGGAGTAACCACAATATGACTCAATGCTGCCACCCTGTGGCCAAAGTGTGCAATAGCAAGTTAGACTGACAGCCTGCTACTTACAATCTGCTACACATTATACTAAGACTTAAACAACAATGTTACACTCGAATTAAAACAGTAAAGTGCATTGCATGAGAAGAAGAAGAAAGTTTTTTTTTTGAAGTGTTTTTTTTTTATTATCATTTGTTTTGTGTAAGTCAAGTCAATTTGATTTGTATAGCCCAGAGGTCAGCAACCTGCGGTATGGAGCCATATGTGGCCCCTCTACAGTGGCTCTCTGTTGATTTTTAAAAATGGAAATGAATAACTGTTTTTTTGTTTACATTTTCATTTTTATTTATCATTGTTGTAGGTCTATGGTACGACGGTACGACGGAGTATTAGAGCCACATTGAGGAAAAATAAATAAATCTGAGATTTCCATAATAAAGTCATAATATTACGAGAATAAAGTCATAGTATTATAGAGTAGTAATTTTACATGTTATTTTCTTTTTTTCTCGTAAAGTTATGACTTTATTCTCGTAAACTTCTGACTTTTTTCTTGTAATATTATGACTTTATTCTCGTAATATTACGACTTTTTCTCTTGTAAAGTTATGACTTTATTCTCGTAATATTATGACTTTTTTTCTCATTAAGTTATGACTTCCTTCTCGTAATATTATGACTTCATTCTCGTAATATTACGACTTTTTTCTCGTAAAGTTATGACTTTATTCTCGTAATATTATAACTTTTTTCCTCGTAATATTATGACTTTATTATGGAAATCTCAGATGTTTTTTCTCGTAATATTATGACTTTATTATGGAAATCTCAGATGTTTTTTCCCTCAATGTGGCCCTAATACTCCGTAGTACATTTCCACTAGGGCCCTCACTGCATTAGACTTATAAACTATATACTTCGACTATAAACTGTGTTACCTTCATCACAATGCTCAAATGTTTTGCGGCTCCAGACAGATTTCTTTTTATTATTTTTTGCCTAAAATGGCTCTTTTGACAGTAAAGGTTGCTGACCCCTGGTATAGCCCAATATCACAAATCATCAATTTGCCTCAGGGGGCTTACAATATGTCTTTTACAGTACGACCCTCTTATTGGATGATGAAAAACTTAACCCCAAAAACCCTTTTAACAGGGAAAAAAGATGGAAGAAACCGCAGGAAGAGCAACTGAGGAGGGATCCCCCTTCCAGGACGGACAGACATGCAATATATGTTATGTGTACAGAGTAATAATGAAAATACAACATATATGACAATCCATATAAAGAATATATAATGTGAACATATATGAAGAGATGGATCCAGGAGGATGTCAATCAACTCAGGCATCTCCAAACAAATAGAGTCTGAGCAACACGATCTCCTCACCACCTAGAGAGAGGACAAGATTTTAGTTTTTAGTTTTTTTTGTGTACTGACCTCATCTTGGTTTAGCCTTGGGTGCAGGCTTCATGATTTGGACCACCAGAACAAAGTAAGTGGATGTGCGTAACAGGTTACTGCTACTTTATCACTCCTGTTTTCCGATCCTGTCCTGTCCAGAATGTGTTTGGGGATCTGCCTGCTTTGCCAGAGTACAAGGTAGCAGACGCCAAGAAGTCCAAATTCATCTTACTTCACTACAGCACGTTCAAAGCTGGTTGGGATTGGCTGATTCTACTTGCCACTTTCTACGTAGCTGTGACGGTGCCCTACAATGTGTGCTTCATCGGGGATGATGACGACCTGACCCGCAGCACAACTGTCAGTGATATCGCAGTGGAAATACTGTTCATCATAGGTTAGTTGCAGAATTGCAGGACTAATTTGGGTACAAATATATCATTATAATAACCAGCATTTACAATAACCAAACCCCCAACTGTTTGTCTTTCCTGCCAGACATTGTTTTTAATTTCCGCACAACTTATGTCAGCAAATCGGGCCAAGTGATTTTTGACGCTCGGCAGATCTGCATCCATTACCTGACAACATGGTTCATCATCGACCTGGTGGCCGCCTTGCCCTTTGACCTGCTCTATGCCTTCAAAGTCAGCGTGGTGAGTAACTATTGGCTTGGTGCTTAACCCCCAGGGTTTAATATAGAGCTACGGTACATTCACATTGTA
Organism: Adelosebastes latens; assembly: GCA_916700685.1. Lineage (NCBI taxonomy): Eukaryota > Metazoa > Chordata > Actinopteri > Perciformes > Sebastidae > Adelosebastes > Adelosebastes latens. The sequence continues at coordinate 94,768 of CAKAKR010062137.1, read as the reverse complement.
AATGTAATAATTATTGGATTTAAAATATAACTTGTAATGATGGAAAAGTTAAAAATATTTTATATTCAATACAATTCTCTGAAAAGATTAAAAAAATAAATTAAAAAAAACATTAAAAAGAAACATAAAAAAGTTTAAGAAATATAGACAGAAGTTAATAGAATGACTTTTATTGTAAAAGTCAAAACCTCACGATTGATGGATTGCCCAGTAACAGTCCCAGTCTCTAATCCTGTCAACACAGCGGTGCATAAAGTGCAGCTCCTCCAGCACATTTGACATTTCATAAGAATAGATTGCATGGACTGTTTCCTGCGCTGCTCCAGCGCCTCTTTGATTCTGCGTATTGATTCCACATAGCTACTGTACAAGGGCTGAGAAAACAATCAAACCTGTATCATTAAAACCTTTTTCTTTCCTGGTCGGGTCCAACACATGGCCCCCTTAAGACTACTTGAATGGAGGAAGAAGTGGAGATCTGGAGCAATTAGGTAGACGCTCTTGTCTTGTCTGCAGCTGAATGATATCACCCAATGGAAGCACTGCAGGATAGGGAGGTTTTGATTGGTTGCTTGTGGAAGTTTTTGCTTTCTGGCCTCTAATTTAGGCAAAGATGTGCTGTTTCCACTCACTCAACTACTGTAATGTGAGTCAAAAGGTCCAACGTACAGTACTGGATCTCATAAAGCTATCAAAGTTTGTTTATTTGGATCCCCATTAGCTGCTGTAGCGCTATTCTTACTGGGATGCATATGAAAATATATATAGAGACAAGTCAACACATACTTACGCACAACTCACAATTACAACTGCAATATAACACACAACAGTTACACTAATAGACATTAATTTAACAAAATGTAATTTGGACATGACATCCCTATGATATATATGATATAAGACATACATACAGCATTACATACAACAGAATAAGTATAACAATAATCAGCACCATCATGATGACAAAGACTAAAAGGAACAAAGTCTCTTTTCTGAGGTTGCTCTTTTAATTACATTTTAAAACAAGACACATTATTTCCATGAATAATCCTGTCGATTACACTATTGTAAGGCCATTAAATAGGCGTTATCGGTCGCTATAAGCACCATAGATGTGGGTCAATAGGCGCCTACTACACATACTAGTAGGTTTTATCATCTATTCACATTGTAGATCACCAAAAGAAGGTATAAAAGAACATGAAAGCGACCTCAAAACCCAGGGTTTGCAACGTTTAGTTGTCTTTGTGTTCACAGGCGTTAAATTTCACTTTCACTTTTGAAACATAGCTATTTTAAGCCACAGAAACACAATGTTTTTCCCTAAACCTAACTAAGCCTTTTTGTTTGTGTTCAAAATGTAACGTTTTATTAAATTTTACAAGGTGTTAGAACGTATTGCTTTTAAGTTTCGCTTTCACTTTTACAACGTAGTAGGCCCGTAATGACCCACATCTATGGTGCTTATAGCGACCAATAACACCTATTTAATGGCATGTTAACAGTCAAATCGAGTGCACCCATCAGTCGAGGGAGTTCCATACATATATTGCTAGATATATGAGTACATTGGATTTAATTTGTTCTAATTCTGGGCAATATAAATTGCCCTCCTGCCACGTATCTAGTTAAATAGTTATACATATCAATATGTAAAGTCCCATTTTTGTACAAAATGTATGGGGAATCCTCATATAGATAGAACAACAGCAATCAAACTAGTAATAAAAATAATAAAAAGGAGGAACTATTGTAAAGGAAGTTGTGTTAAAGAAGACCAAGTATGCTTATTTTCAGATTCAAACTTTCTAACATGTTTACATGCTTAAATATTCACAAAACTCTTTATTTTTCTCATACCAGCTGTGCTGCAGCACCTCTTTTTTTTCATCACCATGTTACGGAAGAATGGGCAGGAGTTCAAGCAAGGCGTTTCAGGCAGTTCAGGAGCAGTGTTTCTGTGGGGGAGAGTAACTCCCTTTGGCGTGGACTTTGGGTTTTATAACTTTGCAGACCTTTTACATGCACAAAAAACGATATAATAAACTAAATGAAAGGGAAAAAGCACAAAAGTTTAAGAAAGCAAGAAAGTGTGAGTGGAGGGGTGGTCACGGTGACAGGGCTTCGGGCGAAGGTGCCTGTTTGGGTCCAGACTCTATTAATGGAAATACCACCACTCGCTTCCAGTATAGGTTGGGATTTTAGTGTATAGAGAGCTACTAGGCCATAAGTTCCCGGGAGTGGCCGGTAATTGCAGAGCGTTCTGCGTGATGTCCCCTGGAAGGACGGAGCATTCAGACTGATGTCCCCTCTGAGGACAGAAGCCATCTTTCACCAAAATGAGCCAACTTTATCCTCTATAATCCTCTCTCTTTTAAACAAAGCTTTTGTGTTTTTACTGTGTTGTTTTTATGGTTTCTTCTATATTTTGTTTGTACAGCACTGTTGTCGTTTTTATATGTGCTTTACAAATCAATTTTGATTGGATTTTGTAGACATTACAATAAAAATCATCTACACAAAATGTTCAGCCGTAAGATGATGATACGAGCGCTAGTCTCCTGTAGTGATAATGTCTTTACATCTGGGCCAAAGACAGCAATTTGTTGTTAATACTTAACTGCTACAGTTATGAATGCGTCTCCTGGGCCTGGAGGCCTATATTGGAGAACAGTGTTATGCATACTTATTAGCCTGATACTGCTGCATCAATAAGATAAATTAAAATAAACATGTATGATCAGTCACACTGTTGTGATTGGCTTGTAGCACTAAGAGCGAGGTTGCGGGGGGGAGAAATAATGGGCATTTCTGTCTCGTGCACAAAGCAGTAAGTAAAAGTCAATCAAGTAGCCTACCTGGTGAGAAGAGGAAATGCAAATGTGCATGGCAGGGGTGAGATGGAAGTGGTACAGAGGGAAAAGTTGAAGGAGGAAGTGGCAGGATGCATTGTTGGGTAGGTTGCATTGCTTACTGCTCATGTGCTGCTGGAGGAGAATGGGATGTGGCGCAGCCTGCTCTCTCCATAGGTGGAATGCAGGGTGGTGATAGATGGCGGAGAGGAGACGGAGCTTCTCCCCAGGGCTCGGCAGGAAGCTTCATTACCCCTTGTGCTGCACCGGTTCTCTATTTCTCACAGCAAGAGTGTGGAAAAACCACCATAAAACATACTGGGGACATGGACAGGAGCAGCTCTGATAAGGACCGTCCACACATCTCCTCCTCTTCTCTGATTGTGTAATTCTCTCTCTCTCTGACACACACATTTTCTCTCTCCTCTTGTGTCATCATTCCTTTGTTGCCTCTGTTTCACATCCCCCTCCTCTATTTATTTTAGTTATTACGTTAGATATTCCTTTTCCATAGAATATCTGTCCCACTTTCTCACCTGTCTCCAGTCACCACCCCCTACTCACACACACACACAAATGCAACATACATCTTTGTGTGTGTGCATCTCCAATGGGGATACACAATGGCGAGCCCCGAATGATAGACTGTTGGTGGAGATTGCCTGAGGCGCAGGTGCACAATGGATGACATTCACATCACATCTACAGTGGGGAAAGGTGTGAAAGGGAACTTTAAGGGAACATTGTGTGTGTAAGCCAGTCGAGGGAAGTGCGACTAGTTTAATGTGTTAGAGCGAAAGAACGAGTGAGCAAGGACAGAAAACGAAAGAAGCTGGAGAAGAGAAATACTGTATGGTGATGGCGAGGATTAAAAAAACAAACAAACACACCTGTGAGCAAAGGGCCTGATTACTCTAATTGGTGGTTTTATAATCAAGGACTCCTTCATCAGGAAATCTTCTTATAGATCATATTGTTGATGTGTTTACAAGCATTTGTCAAGGTCTAATAATAGAATCGGAGAGCATTTGAGCAGCCACTGATGTTGGAGAGGACATGAAGCATGGTTAAGAGCTTTTTATCACTTCAGGCAGTGTTATTAGCATGTGTGCGTGTAAACTGGTTTATCACTGTTCCCATGAGATTTACTGTCTGTATAAAAAGAGGAGAGCCTGCTCCTCACTTTCATAGTTTCACTCTCTTTATATGTGTGTCTCTCTGACTTTGCCCCCAGCAGAACACCAGAAAATCTCAAGAAATGAAAAGGAGGTTATGTAGTTGTGGTATTTGATCACTGCTTAGCAATGAATGAAACACAGGTTTCCCTCAGGAGGTACAGTGGTGGAGAGGGAGGTGAAGACAATGCTGTATGTTTTGGTGGCAATTCCAATGTAGGTCTAACATCCTAAGAATACATTCACCTTGGGTCCTGTTTCTTCATCCCCAGGTGTCCGTGGTCCACCTGTTGAAAACGGTCCGTCTGCTCCGTTTGCTGCGGCTGCTCCAGAAGATGGACCGCTACTCGCAGCACAGCACCGTGGTCCTGACGCTGCTCATGTCCATGTTTGCCCTGCTGGCCCACTGGATGGCCTGCATCTGGTACATCATCGGCAAGATGGAGATGGAGGCCAACGCCTACAACTGGGATATCGGTGAGTAAAGGAAAATGGTTCCATTAAGCACCATGGTAGTGTATCTTCAGGCACCGTTGGAGCTTAGTTTAGAGTTGTTGGGGAATGTAATGTAATATGAAATGTTTGTGTGCAATTTCACAGGCCTGTGGTATACCTCTATATTATGTCATTGTCCCTGTTCACACTTGGTGTGAACAAGCGTCTTGGGTGATCCGATTACAAGTGGACAGCTCTTAAGTACATCAGTTCACACCTGGCAATAGAATGCATCTCCACGAGTCTCGAGTGACCACTTGTGATCGGATCTCATTTCCCCGCTCTATATGCAAATAAACGTACACGTACATAATACACGTACATCATTTCAGTTTGCAAAGAATAAATATTTTTAACCGGTGGGTGGCAGCAATGCACTTCCTGGGCTTAGTCTACCGGAAATTAAAAGAAGAAGAAGAAGAAATCAAAACAATACAGACTGGGTTTCAAGCCCCTAGGAAGAGCACCGGGCTTTGAAGCAAATTTTCATAGTAGCCAAACGGTGGTATTACAACTTCTGTGTCCGTCACATGATGCCATTGGGCCCAATAATACTTTTTCCCATAGACTTACATTGGGAAAGAGACGTCTGTAAATCAGCGGATAATTCTTTTGAGGTAAATCAACTTCCCAGTAGGAACACTTGAATAACCCTTATTTAAATCATTAGGTCCTAAAAGTTGTAAAATGCACTAATAGAGTCATTAATGCATTATTCTAACTCTAGTTATGTGAGTTATGCTCATGTGAGGCTGGAGCGAGGGCTGGGAGGCGGAGTTAAAGTAAACGCTACTGCGCCTGCTCTATGGGCCCAGTGGATGCAGAAGATCGCCGGAAGATCCGGGTACTTTATCACTCAGCAGTCGAGCAAATTTGGCTTCATGCGTCACTGAACAACTCTCATAGGAATGAACGGGAGCCCGCCTCCAACGCTGTATCCAGTTCTCTTTATACATCCATGCTGGGTCTATTTCTTGGCGTGTCAACGCATACCATATTGGCCAAGATGTTTGACGCACTCATAATATATCTCTATGGGCTTTTCTAAATATTCAGACGTCATTGAAAAAGACATCTTACATGTGTCTTGAGTGCATTCACACCTGTACTAAGAGCTGTCCACTTCTGATCGGATCACCCATGACGCATGTTAATGGCAGGTCTGAACAGGGCCTTTGTTAGTGTGACACTGAATCTGCTGATTCACCACAAAACATGACACATAATAACATTGTTGAGATGCAGATTTAGTAAATAAATGTCCTGAGAGACACTTGAATTTATTATCATACAAAATTTGGACATTAACAGAAATAATATACACGCTACCTGCTGCTGTGGTGAGAGTTGAATGGCATGTGAAGTGTGCCTGTATATGGTGTCGTGTATCAGACATGATGCTAAAGGAATGAGGACCATGTAGCATCAACCATGATGACGTGGGGTGAAAACCAGTTGCAGATTGAGGCTTTAAATGATTAAAAGATTTTGTAGAAGGAAGGGTTTAATGTCAGTCCAGCAGCAGTGCCCTCAAAGTGTGGCAGATTCAAAATGTTCTGGATCTTAAATAGCATGACACACAGACAGTTGTGCCCTTGATGCACATGTAGGTGTTTGTGGTTTTGTTGTTGTTTTTTTTATATGTGCTCAATGGTGAGGCCGGATAAAGTGTTTTCATTTATCTCCATTGTTCTAGCTGAGGGAGCCATTATCCAGCGTCGTCAAGCTTCTGTACTGAATCAATATAAAGGAAACACTGGGCTTTTATGAGCAAAAAAAATCTGTAGAATAAATGGCTCATGGCTTGTGGCTCAGAATAAAGGCTATAAAGCTAAAATGTTGGATTGTTTTTATTGATCATCTGGCATTAATAAAAGAATGCTAGATTTTTTACTGTTTTGATCACATAAATCCCACATGCATTTCATGTAGGTGACTCTTTCCCTTCTTTTTTTCTACTCTATTTCATGTTGTGTTCAGATTTAATTCCTGCTTTACCTCAACTGTCATGTTACTGTATGCGTTGGGCTTGGTTAACATGTCAATACTCTGGTGCATTGCAGTTTCATAGCTCATTATTTACAAATCAGTTGTGGTTCAGAAATGCTATCGTTGCGTTAAACCTGCAGTGTTTTGTTTGTTTTGGGGGGGGGGGGGTTCAGCAGGTACAATCTGATATTCACCCGTAAACATAGTTTTCATCATGGACCTCGACATCCCTTTTCTAGCTATTAAGACATGTTTATGCAGAACCAGGTTTAAAAAAACCTCTATCATAATGAAGCACTTTACACAACTATAGATCCACTGCAGTAATATGACAATCCTTGTAGATGTGGGTTTGAAACACATAGTATTGTATTGAGAGGTCCTTGCTAATAACTATGTTATGGATTCATCATGTTGAGTGGGTGTTTGCACTCCAGAGACAGTACTGCGTGCCGTTTGTCTGGGATCCTAAACATTTCAGTAAACGGCTAAATTAAGTTTATGATTTCCTCATCGGTTTCATTGATTCCTAAGTCTGTTGTAAAAATAAGTATTGAAGGAAAATGTGAGAGCAACAACCAGCTGTGTGTGTGTGTGTGTGTGTGTGTGTGAGTGTGTGCTTGCATGCAGGTGCTTAGTGTGTTTGTGTTGTAAAATTGACTGAGCGAGTGGCATGATTCCTCTCGTAATTCCCCCTCAGCCTCCGGGTCCCTCATATAATGAGGCCCCCTGGGCTGATCTCTGGTCAGTATCGATGAGCTGCACTGCTGGCAATTACCTCGCTCCGGTGTCTTCATAACTGGTTCCGGGTCAGCATTGGCTGGGTCATGCAGATTTATCTTCACCAATTACTGCATTTCAGTGTCATAGAATAACAGGTCAGTGCATGAGGCAGGATTAATGTGTTGTATCCTAATTACGTGTTTCTGACGCTGAACTGAGCGGGGAAGTCAGGCAGCTATGAGGGGCTTCCATCCAATTACCATTCATCAGTGTCTGCAGGAGGCTCTCCTGGGATCAGCTGCATGTCTGCACACTGTACTGACCAGGGATCAGTAGTGGTTCCCAAGCATCTGATCTGCTTCCACTGTTAAATCCATTGTTCTGGATGTAGCGCTGCTTACCACAGTTTCCATAACTAGGACACAACGCTGTCAGCATAAGTCTGCATGTATATGCTTCACTGCACCGAGCTTTGAGATGACCACTGCAGCTCATTGTTAAGAAAACTATGGTGCACATGTAGTGATAGCATCGAGACCTTCAGGAAGGTTTTGCAAAAAGGCTCCTTTTGATTCTTTATTAATTACTCTACATACTGCTCACAACAGATAAGGTTGCCTCTTAATGACCATACTCTTGTGATAGATAGAGTGGGTCAATGATACTAGCCTGGAAACACAATAAGAGTGCATTCAGCTCTAACCATCCATCAATATCCCCATTTACACCATCTCAAAAACAGGATGGCTCCACGAGCTGGGGAAGCGTTTGGAGTCGCCCTACTACGCCATAGGAGTTGTGAACGGGACCGGCAGCGGCCCCGCCATCCGCAGCGTCTACATCGCCTCACTCTACTTCACCCTCAGCAGTCTGACCAGCGTGGGCTTCGGCAACGTGTCGGCCAACACCGACGTCGAGAAGATCTTCTCTATCTGCGTCATGCTTATAGGAGGTACGATCAGCAATCACGTGTATATATTTTTTAGAAAAATCAGACTCTCTTTGTGTCTTACACTGTTTACATTCAGACAACAGCATGTAGAATTATACTGTATAATTATATTTAAGTTATATCTACTGCTAATCCACGATCCATGTCTGGGTTTAAAGGTTCAGTGTGTAACATTTTACGGAGTTCGCCAGGTCATGTATAGAAGGTAACCCACAATTTGGGAAACTCTCATCAGATGGTTAAAGTTAGGATAGGTCGTCGGGCAGCGAGTCTTGCGAGAGTTTTTGCACGTTTTTTGCAATTTGCAGGTTACGTTCTAGACAAAACCAGTCTGCAATGTTGCACCGCCATGTTTCTACAGTAGCTCAGAACGGACAAACCAAACACTGGCTCTAGAGAGAGCCTTTCATATTTTACCTGAAGGCCACCGTAGTTCTCTGACATGCATGTGAAACTGGGCTACAGAGTGCAAAACCGTGGTACCACAAGCTGCCGTCTGACCTCTGAGCAAGACGAACGGCGTTACCACTGTTTTGCACTCGGCAGCTCACGTTACCGTAGTCTTGGAAAGGGAGGAGTGAGCAGAGGGGAATTCAGTTGGTTGCAATCTGCAACCACACCACTAGATGCCGCCAGATTCTGCACACTGTACCTTTAAAGATTCAATAGTAATATAGACAAAAGCAGAATTCAATCAGACATGTAACCAGTTTTATTATTTTCCAGTGGCAAGTATATATTAAACAGACCTTTGCAAGATGGTCTGATCCAGTTTAAACTGGATCCTTTTTGGGGTATGAAGAGAGGTCACTGTGGCAGGGTTTTCCCTGTGGACACTCCCCGTTCTGGTTGGGCTAAATGTTAAATGTCCCCGGCTGCCTGGGGGCAGTCACAGATGCATACACACACATACGCTTGCTTGCACACACACGCGCACACACACACACACACAGAACAACAACACCCATACTGTCCCTTGTGTTTTAACACGAAATGAAAACTAACACAAACACCTGTTCATATTTATAGCAGAGCATAGGTCAAATGCAATGAGTTTGTGTAAGGAATTTAATAACTGTATGCCTAAAGAGGAATAATTTGATCTACTCACCACAATACAACATGGTCCATGTCATAAAAAAGGAGTCAGTGACACAACTGTGACACTCGACGTGTCGTCTGTGTTCGGTGCTTGCATGTCCAGAGGTGTTTGATATACGACGCAGCTGGAAACTGAATGAGATTAGGAGAACACATTATCTGTGGGCGTATAAAAGACAGGTATCTGTCATACCAATCAAATCTGCTCCTCTCAGTCCTGACACTGATGTTCCCGTCTGGGAGGTTGCAAGACATGAATGTAAATGTAATATTTAGCTGGTTGACTGGTTTGTCTGTTTATTTGTTCGTGGAATTTGACAGCCTCCAATAGAAATCATGTTTAATCATATTTAGATGGCAGAATTCTTTTTTTTTGATTATCCAAATAGGGTTTTAGAAATTACATTTTTAAAATTTTAGTAGGGATTTAATCAGTCACAAGTGGAGGACGTCATACAGCCTACAAGCAGTTGTAAAAAGTAGCACTTAATTGAGTACAAACTTGCCTTATTTCAGCTGATTAGACTGTTATGCAGGCCATTAAATAGGCGTTATCAGTCGCTATAAGCACCATAGATTTGGGTTATTAGGGGCATATACACCCAATAATAGTTTTTATCATCTATTCACGTGGTAGATCACCAAAAGAAGATATAAGACCGTAGTAATTATGACAGCAGCAGAAACTCCAAAAAGGGTGGAGGTCGGGGGTGATGGATGAGACACAAAACAGAGTTTTCACCCAGGAGGCCGGGTTTGCTTCCCGTGTGAAACCAACAACGTCTAGTTGTGTTTGTGTTCATTACCTTAAGTTTCACTTTCATTTTTCAAGCGTAGTAATTTTAAGCCAAAACACAATGTTTTCCCCAAAATATAACTAAGTGGTTTTGCTGTCTAAACCTAAAGCAGTTGTACTTTAGTTGGCTTAACCTAAATAAGTTGTAGTTTTGTTGCCTTAACCTAAAAAAGTTATAGTTTCTGTCGTCTAAACTTTAAAAGTAGTTTGTGTTTCATTCAGTTTTACATGTTAGAATATGTTGCTCTTAAATTTTTCTTTCACTTTACAACGTAGTAGGTGTAGTAGGCCCCTAATGACCCACATCTATGGTGCTTATAGCGACCGATAACACCTATTTAACGGCCTGATAACAGTCGAATTGGCTGTGCTTATTCCTGTTAAACTCTACTGGCAATGTGGCTACAAGCAAACTATACTAGCAGGAGTCTGTGTGGTTTTGGAGAGGTCTGTTTGAGTGTGAAGACATGAAAATGAGACATGACTGCTCCATGTTGTGTCTCTCGCTGCACCATTGACCTGGTATGAGCACATCCCAGTCATTCCATTAATGTTGCACTGCTGTCCTCGCTGTTACTGAAACAACCCCTGCTGTTCCTCTTCTTTCACTTTGGCACTGTAGAGTTTACAGTGAGCTACATGAAAATATTTCTCTACTGGAGCTTCTGGCATCCAAATAGCATCCAAAAGTTTTTTTTTTTTCCTATTTTGGATCCCTGTCTATTTCTCTCTTTTTCATTTATACTCATGCTCCCTTATCCCCTCCTCTCCTCTCTTTCTACACTTGCAGCACTGATGCATGCGTTGGTCTTTGGAAATGTGACGGCCATTATCCAGAGGATGTACTCACGCTGGTCCCAGTACCACACCAGAACCAAAGACCTCAAGGACTTCATACGTGTCCATCACCTGCCGCATAGCCTCAAGCAGCGAATGTTGGAGTATTTTCAGACGATCTGGTCGGTCAACAATGGCATCGACTGTAACGAGGTAGCACACGCACATTTACACTTAAGCTTAGTATGAATCCTTGTCCTCCTTTTTCAGCATATAGGAATCAATAATTCATTTGAAATGTCACATATCTCTAAACCCTCATCATCCACATTCAGACTCATCATGAGAGGGATAATATGATCGATACTACATGACGCTCATAAATGTAAGAGCATGAGGTTTCCCTCAGCGCTGACTGACAAGGAGGGGACAGAAGACTAGAACAGAAAATTGTCTTACATGGTCATTTGTGGATGACAAGATATTTTGTAACCTGGGGGTTTAAACACTTGCCGGCCTTTTTCTAGGTTGATGGCAGTTGAATACACACAAAGTGCAGGGTACAATGAATGTACCAAGAGGCAACCTCCAGTTCTGAAAAATGAAGCCAACGCCAAAGTGCCAAAAACTGCAGTTCTTCAAATGACCACTTGAAGCTGACGCCAAAAGCAAGTCAATCTCCATAGACTTTACAGCAGAAATAAACATGTTTACAGCCTGGTACAAATAACGGTTCTGGTGTCTATAGCTAATTTCCCCGTTCATGACAATTGTAAGGTGGGTGAATTTTATATAACTGACACGTTTAAATTATATTAAGACTTAATTAAGGGCATGACGTCTTTGAGTGACAGGTGGGTGCCATACCAGGTCGGTAAAGTGACGTCACAGAGACTACATCCATATTTTATACAATCTATCTATGCAATGTACATAGATTGGAGATGTGGGGAATCTAGTTGACAGGACCACGTCGATACACGTGACACTGGGACAACAGGACATCACACTTAGTCTAAAGCAACATCAACAACATTATGGCATGAGGACAGTTTAGAGAAAAGACGAACAGAACGGAGGGTGAACAACACCTTTTCTTCACAAGTCCAGGGAAAAGGAGGCAACCAGTTAGTAGTCTAATAGCAGCTCGTCCCCCCAGGCTGTGGATGCCTGCGAGACAGCTGTCAGAGCCCAGACCGGCGCTGAGATGGAGTGATGATGATGAATCCCAGACAGATGAATTATAGATGGGCCTGTTGATTAAAGTCAGCCTGGCTCTGATGACTCATTGATCGACTCCATGTGACGGTGAGCTCCAGATCTTAGTCCCAACATGGAGAAAGACAGATTGATGATATGCAAAAGTGTGACTTGTTTTTTTCAACTGTAATAGGGGCTTTTCCAGATCGTATTTGAGTGTTTATGTTATGTGTGTAGCACATGTAGTGATTCATAGTGTTTCTTAACATAGATGTGTTTATTCTGAGGGTCCAGCATCAAGTAAGGCTGTTCTCCTACACTGTTCGTAGCTATACTTATAAAAAGTAATGCACTGTAATTTGTATACAGTATATCCCACAATGTCAATTTGTATGTAATCCACTTAATTGTGAACCAGGAAGTAAAAAGAACAACAAACACTGCGTAAGGAGGAGGTTGTGCTGGATGGGTGTGTCAAAAAGCATCAGACTTTCGCCCAGGAGACCGAGGTCAACGTCAACGTTGATTTGTCACATAATTTCCATGCTTACGCCACTCTTTACCCCGTTCTTTTCCAAAACCTAACTAAGTAGTTTTGTTGCCTAAACCTAACCAAGTTGTTTACTGTGAAGTTGAAGTTTATTTTGAAAAGACTGTATGTATGTAACGAGCGGAAACTGACACGTGTTGCTGGACATTCGTAGGAAAATGCATGAAAAAATTAGGACTACCTTTTTGCACGATACAAACTGTTGTATGAGAATTAGGGCCTCTCAAAGTTAACGCAAATTTGTTTTAACGCCACTAATTTCTTTAACGCAACTTGCGATTTTTAGGTTGTAGCGGGCTCAGTTTTAAAGCTAGAGTACTGTATCAACCACGTCATACTAGCTTGTTACAAAGGAGGGTAAATAACGCTCCAAACTTAAGCTAAATATTGGCGAGGAAAAACTGGCATGGCCATTTCCAAAGGGGTCCCTTGACCTCTGACCTCAAGATATGAGAATGAAAATGGGTTCTATGGGTACCCACGAGTCTCCCCTTTACAGACATGCCCACTTTATGATAATCACATGCAGTTTGGGGCAAGTCATATTCAAGTCAGCACACTGACACACTGACAGCTGTTGTTGCCTGTTGGGCTTGAGTTTGTCATGTTATGATTTGAGCATATTTTTATGTTAGATGCAGTACCTGTGAAGGTTCCTGGACAATATTTGTCATTGTTTTGTGTTGTTAATTGATTTCCAATAATAAATATATACATATATTTGCATAAAGCAGCATATTTGCCCACTCCCATGTTGATAAGAGTATTAAATACTTGACAAATCGCCTTTTAAGTTACATTTTGAACAGATAAAAAATGTGTGATAATTTTGCGATTAACTATGGACAATCATGCGATTAATCGTGATTAAATATTTTAATCGATTGACAGCCCTAATATATACAGTATGTACAGTATGTGTGTGTACACAGGAAGTTTTCCTTAACTTAGGGTCTAAGGATATAGGGTGCCGTGTGTTGTGCAGATTGTAAAACGCTCTAAGGCAAACAATTGATTTTGGGTTATATAAATAAACTTGACTTGACACTAATGTTTCCTGCTTAGGACTCAAATCAAAGGCTGGAAATGTAATCATACAGAGTTGCAGCATGGCTGTGCTTTCACAGCTGTCGTGCTCTCCTCACCTCTCTCTCTTTCTCACCCTCCCATCTTCTGTACAGCTGCTGAAGGACTTCCCAGATGAGCTGCGGTCTGACATCACCATGCACCTTAACAAGGAGATCCTGGAGCTGTCGCTGTTTGCCTCTGCCAGTCGTGGCTGCCTGCGCTCCCTCTCCCTGCACATCAAGACCTCCTTCTGCGCTCCTGGAGAGTACCTCCTCCGACAGGGTGACGCTCTCCAAGCCATCTTCTTCGTCTGCTCCGGGTCCATGGAGGTGCTGAAAGACGGCATGGTGCTGGCCATCCTGGGTATGATAAAGGATAGGGGAGGGGATGGAGGGGAGGATGAAAACCCTCTGTGCCATCATTATAGTTTTACAAAGAAACTCCTAACAGAAATCTTCATAATAAAGCTCTGTGTGGCTCATTGAGATAAAGCTGGGTCAGTAAATGAGCCCATTGTTTAGAAACAGGAGCATCACAGTGTCCTAAAGGCTGCAGCTCACTCTCAGAGCCTATTATTATTAAACCCCCATAAAAGAAAACAAGAGCCAACATAGAGCCAAAGATTTATCTATAACTGAGCACGCAAAATAGTTTTGGGTGACATAACAGAGTTAATAATTAGGTGAGCAGAACTGACAGACAGATGTTGAAACAGACACAAACATTCAGCAACTGCAGGTTGTATTAAATATACAGTATATATTATATTATATTATATACCACTATACCATTCAGACGACCCAATGATTGTCTAATTCCATACAGGGTGGTAAAGCCTGTCCTACAGCATTGTAATTCAGTCCTGTCCAGTTTAATCGGTGTTGTCCTGTTCCATCTAGTCTAGACCAGTTTAGTGCTGTCTGGTCCGGTCCACGGTAGGTCTAGCTGAAATCAGTCTTTATACCCAAGGCCAAATTTGTATGCATTTTAATATGCAGTGTTAAATGAATGTTTGATTTACTACAGTAGCAACTAATTACAATATCAGCTGCCAGCATTGACTTGTGTGCATTCTTTATTAACAGAACAATATAAAACTATAAAAGATGTATTGTAGTGGTGGGATAACCCTGAAATCAGCAGTTCCAGATTTCTGTGATGCTAAAATAGAAATTGGCTTCTCATTAATGGAGGAGCAAGTTTCTAAAACGTTAGCTAAAGCTGCAATTCAGCTCAAACTAAGAAAAGATCATTATATTAATAAGAATGGTTGCCAATGTCAGTATGTGAAGTCCCAATGAAACAAAAAACGAAGGAGAAATTCTATTAAAAAAAAAAAAAAAAGGTGCATAAACAAAGGACTGCTCATTAAAAAAGTTGATTTTTTATATACGTATATATATATATAAGCCATCACAACTGGTGGCAGACCACCTGAGGACACTAAACTGACCCTTATAATCTTATGACTGGTGTCTCTAGAATCCAGTGCAACAGTAACAGCAATCAAATGCACATTTGTAATATTACTTATCAAAAATGTGCAATTACCACAGTGCATTAGCAGCTCAGTAGACATCAAGTTGGAGTGTAAATTCACTTTTTCTCTATTTTATCATGAACTACTGCTCTTCCAAATCTGACATAATACCCCATAACCATCCCTATACTGTATGTGTTTTGATGCAGATTGTAAACGGTTAAAAAAGTGGGAAGCAGCTAGCGTGGTTCTTTCCAAAATATAACAAAGTCCGCCCAGCACCTCTAAAGCCTACACATAACATGTTATATCTCATTTATTTAATAGATTTCTAATCCTTGGCAAAACACAGGATTTTCATTTAGGTATTTTAAGCCAAAGCACGAGTGTTTTTGTCGCCTAAACATGAATAAGTTGTAGTTTTGTTGGCTAAACCTAACTGTTTTTGTAAAAAAGAGAAAAGGTCTTCATTGTGAAATACTCAAAACATAAACAATGCTGGCACATTATGAGAAGGCTTACAACCCCCGCGTGTCAATAGAAGAGTGCCTTGGACCTCCTGTATTTTGTGACCTGTTTTTGTTGCCTAAACCTAAAGAAGTTGTAGTTTTGTGCCAAAACCTAAAGAAGCCTTTTTGCTTGTGTTCAAAACGTAACGTTTCATTCAGTTTTACAACGTGTTAGAAGGTGTTGCTTTTAAGTTTCACTTTCACTTACATCGTAGGTGTAGTAGGCCCCTACTGACCTACATCAATGTGTTTATAGAGACCGATAACAGCTATTTCATGGCCTGATAACAGTTGAATTGGATGCCTTGTCCGTGCACCCAGCCAAGAAATAGTGGTAAAACCACCACTTGTCAGTTTTACACTGTTTTTTTGTTTTTTTTGCCAAAATGTTGAACTAGTCTTTTAAATGACAAATTCACATTGGCAGAAGTCTTTTCTAGTATCTTGATAGTTATTACTGTTCTCATCATCATAAAAAAAACTACCTTGAAAATTGGCTTTGGAACCAATTCAGTGCTGCTCTCCTCACAGAAACTCTCTTGGCAACATCACGACCTTCCTTCAATACATCTGCACACATTTGCCGCTGCTTTGGGGTGGTGGAGAATTTCTCAAAACTTAAGCACACACATTGTGTGACAGTCTGGGGATGTAGTGAAAAGCACCACAGATGTCATACAAGTCTCTTGGTGCAGAATGCATCTGAAACAGCCCTCAGCCTGGCTGTATTTCTAACCACTCACATCTGCTGTGTAACACAACCTCTTGTACTCATGACCTTGATGGCTTTTGCTTTCTGACCTTCATGACACGGAGTTATAGAGCAATCTGGCACAAGCATGTGTGTGCCAGGAAAGAGTGTGTGTCAGTAAGTCAGTAAGAGAAAGCGAGAAAGATCTGAGTCTGAACCTCCATTCATCACTTTGTCTCTGTTGGTGCGGTACTTAAAATCTTTATCTCAACCGTGTGTGTGTGTGTGTGTGTGTGCAAAGTGTGTCTGTTGTTTGTCTCTTTGTTTTCTGTCCTTGCTTGTTTCTCCTGTTGAAAAAAAAAGTTTGCATATGTTTGGGCCTGTGTGTGTATGGAGTAGGTGGAATTGTTTACTGGTGTACAGAGTGGTGTGTGTGTTGGTGTGTGGGTGGGTGCATATGTGTGTGTGTGTGTGTGTGTGTGTGTGTGTGTGTGTGTGTGTGTGTGTGTGTGTAGGCTTGACAGGCGGAGAGCATTGTCTCTGTGCTGCCTGTTGACTGTGCAGAAGGTCAGGCTGACATTGAGTGTCAGACTGAAGGAGAAAAAGCTCTGTTTCGCTTTCTCTGTGTGCGTCTCTCTATTTCTTCCTTGTCACACCTGCGAGTCTGTAGCCACAGCTAATAGAGAGTGGGTGAGAGCGAGAGAGGCCATGTTGAGACATGAAACAGAGAGAGAGAGAGAGGATGAGGAGAAAGTAGGGTTGATGGAGAGAGAGAGAGAGAGTGTAGTAGAATATCTGAAATAACTGGACTGAGGGAAGGTGGAGAGGAGGTAGAGAGAGTGTGAAAGAAAGAGTAGGACAGTAGAGTTAGAAAGAGGAAGAGAGGGGAGCAGGGCTGCAGGATTAGAGGGAAAAAATGAGGGAAGGAGGAAAAGAGAGTGAGTGAGATGGAAAAAAATAAACAGGGAAATAGGGGGAAACATGGAGGAAGCAAGGAAAGAAGTAAAACAGGAAGAGAAGAAGGAAAAGAAGGACAATCGGAAAAGGAAGGAACACAGTGAGTAAAGGAGGAAGAATGGAAACGGGGAAGAAGGAAGAAATTAAGGAAGAAACACACAACAGAAGAGAAGGAAAGAAGGAAGGGAGGGAGGGATGGAGGAAAGAAGAAAAAACAGGGGCAAAGAAAGAAAGAAAGACACAGGGTAAGGAAGAAGGGAAGAAATCAGGAAGGAAGAAAGGACAGAAAACACAAAGTAAGGAAGGAAAGGGGGGAGATGGAAGAAAACAGGGAAAGAGAAAAAGGAGGAAGAAAACAGGGAAGAAGGAAGATAGGGAGGAAAGACACGGAAGGTAAGAATGAAAAAGGAGAAGGAAAGTTAGGAGGACAGAAAACACAAAGCAGGGAAAGAAGCAAGAAATTATGGGAAGTACACATGGAAGAAAGGAAGGAAAGAAAACAGAGGGGAAGAGAAAGAAAAGAGGCAGTAAAGAAGAAAGGAAAGACAACAGAGAGGACAGAATGAATACAGAAAGTGAGGCAGTTATGAGGAAACAAGACAAAGGGTTTTGATAAAGCACGAGGAGCGAAGAATCTAGAAACAGAGACAGAAGGAGGGAGAGAAGTAATGGCTGAGGTGAGACGGGGTGGACTCAGAGTGAAATAGAGAGAGCAGGGGGGACGGAGGGGGAGAATAAGAACAGTCACGACTGCCGCTCCATCAGCTTCGGTGTAATTGAGCAGCGTTCACAGTTCACAATGGCCATAATGAATATTTTATCACTGCTTAAGGGGCATGAACACTAACGGGGTGCTTCGTACAGCTTCATCCTGTATAAAGAGAACAGGAAACAGCTGTCAGCACCGCTTCATTCAAACAGTAAAACGTACCAAAAGCAGTGAGAGTGATCATGTTTTCATAGACTGTAGACTGTATAAATAAGACTGTAAACTAATATTCTGTTCATTCATAGTCTACTTAGTCCTGTTCTTATTTAGTTTTTATGGTGGTATTTAGAGATTGGTGATTGGCTCCCCAACAAAACCTCTTGAGTTTCATCTCTTTTGCTTAATTAAGTTCTCGATGCATTCAGATAGTTGTGTTTTTATTCTAACATCATCTGATCAGACAAGCATGTGGGAAGAGTTGATCGGCAACAGACAATAGTGTTAATGTAGAAACTGAAAAGAAAAGCTTGTTGTCAGCTCCATTTATTTCCAGCTGCCTTAATTTATGTTGAGAAGAGCTGCAAGAACTAGATGAAGTAGAAGTTACAGTTGCCTTACCTAAACAGTGACCTCTAATGATGCTAGAAGGGCATTTTTGATGCCAATTTTATTTCCTTATGTTTGCCTCAGTTATGGCTCCCTGGTCCTATAGTTAAAGAAATAGACCCTGTAACGGTTAGGAGAGCAGGCAGCAGGGGAAGGACCCAAACGCAGACGAAAGCATGCTGACAGGTGCAGTTAAATGATTTAAAAAAAAATGCTTACAGATTGAGAGTCCAAGATGCACGCAGGTAACGGGCAAACTAAACTCCATATCAACGAAAAACAAACCGACAAAGAACAAATGAACTGGGCTAGTTTAAACAGTGACTGACTATGAGGAAGTGGGGACAGGTGAAACTAATCAGGGCGGGGCAGACCTCAAAACTGGCAGGAAAACACAAAAGGCAGGAAGTAAAGTGATCTGAGAGGAGAGGTGAGCAACAAAATAAAACAGGAAGAAACACTAAACATGAATGAATAGGGGCAGGGCAGATTACGACAGACCCAAGTTAAGAATATGGCAACAACTCAAACCAAATTTACAGTCATGGTTGTCAGAGGATTACTATAATGGTACCACATTTTGCTTAATAAATCATTTCTTAATGCTTTGTGGATCAGTTTTAAGCGACTAAAGCTGCAGTGGGAAGAAATGGAGCAAATATGATTACAAAAAGTTATTTTTATAAAACGATCAGTATATCCTGACAGTAGTGCATGAGACACGTAATCTGAAAAAAAATCATGTGTCTCTGTGTCCTCCGGTGTCTTCCGGTGTCCTCCGGTGCTCCTAATGGCATCTGCAAGATTTCACAGACCGGAGGAAAACAACCAATCAGAGCTGAGCTGGAGCCTGCCGTCTCTGATCAGCGCTGATCAAATATGAAATCAATATTCTGTTACTGTAATGCCTATTTCTCGCCTCAAATGTTTTCAGAATCATCTTGTAGTGTACTGTTTAGCTGTAAAATGACAAAGTTTGCGACCTGGCAGCCATGTCGAGATCAGTTGGGGTAATACCAAGCACCGCCCACCAGCCGGAGCACAGCCAATAGGAACGCTCTCTCTCTCTGAAATGACCTGTGATTGGCCAAAGTCTCCTGTCACGGGCTAGATTATTTAAAGCCTGAAAACAGAGCCATGAGGAGGTGCAGAAGTCTAGTTTTCTCTCAGAACACTTGAATTACAATATGCTGAAAGGTTATTATGGAATTTTTGCCCAATGATGCCAAAAACATTCTGCCTACTGAAGCTTTAATAAGAAGTTTTGGGTTGCCAGACTGGTATTTATCCTCCTCTAGCATGACACTTGCTTCTTTGTAGCTTTTTAGTTCGTAAATGGATCAGTTAGGATCACTAACTGTACCAACATCCATTTCTTTAAAACATATATCAACGTTTACAACGGCAGACTTGGTGGATTGTAAGAAGAACCCAAATTAAAGTCATTTATCATAGCGAAGCATAGAAAGTGACAAACGTGTGACATTAATATAGCTATTAGTTATAATGCGTGCTGACATGAGGTGGTCTTAATGCCCCAGCCATGTGCTGATCCAAACCCCCTCACACACTCCAACCTGTACACTCCCTGAGAAGCTTTTTAATAAATGGAAGATCTGAAACATGTTGCTGAGAGACTCTACAGTCTGCATCCTCAACCCCTTTTAGAATAAACATTATGCTGTGACCCCTACTCTGACCCGTGTCCATGTCTCTCTCTGAGCAGGTAAAGGAGACCTGATCGGGGCGACTCTGTCCTTAGATGACCGAGTGATAAAAACCAATGCAGACGTGAAAGCCCTGACCTACTGTGACCTGCAATGTGTTAACCTGAGGGGGCTGTACGAGGTGTTGGACCTCTACTCTGAATACTCGCACCGCTTCGTCCAGGACATCCAGCAGGACCTCACATACAACCTGAGGGAGGGACATGAGACACATGTAAGTCCATCAAAGTAATATTGACTCTTAAATGTGAAGGTGATGCTGTCTCTGTTGTGTATCGATACAGTATGACCATAGAATATACATAAGAAGTGGACATAGTCACTGTGACGTCACCCATTGGTTTGTGGACTGCCATTTTGAAGCCTCAAGTTCAGCATTTTGTCCGTCGCCATCTTGCTTTTTTGCAACCAGAAGTGGCACGAGAGGGTGGAGCTAAGTACAACCGAACGTTGTACAAGACATTTTTAGGAGACCAAAAAGGTTATATTAACTTTCATGAACTGA
Organism: Adelosebastes latens; assembly: GCA_916700685.1. Lineage (NCBI taxonomy): Eukaryota > Metazoa > Chordata > Actinopteri > Perciformes > Sebastidae > Adelosebastes > Adelosebastes latens. The sequence goes on along the minus strand of CAKAKR010062137.1, from coordinate 73,906 downwards.
AAACACACTATGAAAGGGTTAAAGTTGTAAAATGAAAACACGGACAACTCCCAGACCGGACAACACCGTGGTAGCGACCTGTCAATCACAAGGTAGCCACGCCCTAAAGCATGCCGTGCTTTATGGTCTATTTGACTATAAATGGAACCATAACTTACTAAATGACCATCATGCTGTATTGAAGAAGACTTGAAACTAGCGATTGAGACCATAAACTCATGTTTACAATGTTTACTGAGGTAATAAATCAAGTGAGAAGTAGGCTCATTTTCTCATAGACTTCTATACAATCAGACTTCTTTTTGCAACCAGAGGAGTCGCCCCCTGCTGGCTATTAGAAAGAATGCAAGTTTAAGGCACTTCAGCATTGGCTTCACTTCTCAGACCCGGAAGTTGCCCACTGAGTATGACTGAGGCTCATTGTTGTTGTTGTTTTTTGCAGGTATTTCACTCAAAAATACACAGATTCTTTAAAAGGAGCAGAAACTGATTTTCACCTTAATTTCATCTGTCTAGCACCCAAAAGTTATTATGTTTCATGCTGCAAGAGGACAATTTCACAGTAGTTTACATTAATGAGGTCCTCTTGCGATGTTCACAAAATACAGCTTCCACTGACAGAAAGTAAAGATGAAAGTGTGGAGGAAACATAAATGAGGTGCTGATTATGCACCAGAGTCTCTCGAAGACATAAAAAACATACAAAGTGTAATTTTTTTCTAATCAGATGTTCACTCAAATTTCAATATTCTTAAAGGATAAATTTGTTTTTTTCTGGACCCTATTTTCCCATGTTTTTGTGTCTAAGTGACTATTGGGGACAACAATTTTTGAAATTGGTCCAGTATTGAGGGAGAACGCTGCAGACGCCAGCCGCTAAGCAAGCTGTAATGTAATCATTGTTATTATAAAAAGCTGACAACATTATGGAAAGGACCCTACAGAGAAATTTAATGTTTTTCTTACATTTTGCTTTCTCTTTGTTATTGTGTGTCTCGCTCGGAGAAGCCTTGCCCTGAAATCTTGCGTCTCATCCACATTGTCAAAATCATCTAAATATTCAGCCGTGACATTGACATTTTTTTAGATAACAATAAGCTACACTTTCTGTACTCCAACACAACAAACTCTGACAACACCGGTGTCCCGTGGCACTCTCACTCACGTTTCCACCATTGTCTTCCAGCAACAAGCACATGACACAATAACAGAAAGCAAAAGGTAAGAAAAAGGTTTAACTTCTCTGTAGGGTCCTTTCCATAATGTTGTCAGACACTTATAATAACAATCTGAGCCTGTCAGTGGCAAAAACAAGCACTTTTAGTGGACGTAAACTGACGGTGTCAGGTTGCCCCAAATGAATACATAGGGTCCAGGTTGAAAATTACCAAAGTTATCCTTTAACTTTTATATAAGATTTTTAATCATGTTTTAATAAACCCTGAGACTTCTTGATTTATTTCTGTTTTCGTATTGGAAAAAAACAATGCAGAAATTAATGAGCCCTAAGCAAAGCAGTGCATGACAAGCACTTTATAAACACTTGCCAATTTCTATCTATAATGAATGAAGGTACTGTAATAATGGGTGAGAATGACTGATGGGTTGGGTGAGAGGAAAGAGGGAGGCACGAAGGGCTGGAGTTGGGAGGGTAAGAAATGGACTTTGAGGGTGGCTGGAGTAAGCAAGAGGGGAAAAGCTTTAAAATCAGAAAAGTGTACATGTGTGAGAGAGAGAGAGAGACAGAGAGGGAAAGAGGGCAAAAATAGCCAGGGCACTTGCAGGAGCTCTGCTGCTGTAATTACAGTCAGGTATCTCCAGCCCAAACACCACTGGCCCACTTACTAACTCACTACCTGCCGCAGGGCTTTTAGGAGCAGCTGATGAACAGAGGGCCAGCCCAAACCTCAGCACTGAGTAGAGTTAGAATGAAGAAGACAGGAGGAAGGAGGCAGCACAGGATGGACGATGTGTTTGTGGCTGAGAGGTCGAGATTGCTCGGATATTGCTGCACTATATATATGAGCACAATACAATAGCATCAGTGTGTTAAGGTGAATTATTTCCCATCATTGGATCACCGAAAGCCCATATAGTGTTCTCCTGCCAGCTTTGCAAAAATAATTTACTGCTGAGAGTTGTGAAATAGCTCCTCTGTTAATTTAAAGCCGAGAGAAGAAAGGCCACATCTTGATTGCTTCTTCCTGCAGTTTGTTTACTGTATACAGTATTTCCTCTCTGGCTCTCTTCCAGGTTAAGGCCAGGCTGTCCACAACCACTCTAGATACTCAGGTAACACACTCAAACACTGACTGATGATTAACAATCTAATGCCCCGCTTTGAGACGGGTACCATTCACTCAAAAGACGACGTCTGTCACCTCCAACATATTTTTTGATACCAACGTTTTAAGCAGCCCGCAATACAAAATAATGGAACTCAAATTAACGTTCAACCGCAGATCAATTTTTCTAAATCTATGAAAAGTCTGCAGGGCGACCCGGCAGTAGACCTCCATCGCTGATAATGGACTCAATCACTCTTTTTGAATTAATGATTCCGATGGAGAGATTTTTTTTCTGCACAGACTTAGTTAGCAGGCATTAAATCATTCTTCCTCAGCATAGAGGGTGATGATGAAATGCTGTACATGCTGTCAGGCTGCTCGTTGAATGCTGAGAATCTGCACAAATATAATAATCTGTAGTACAAAAAAATCAATTCAGCTGTCGGGGCCATTAACCTCATGCTGCTTCCGATCAATAGGTTACCGTTGACCTGATTTCTGTTATTACCTAATTGTATCCTCATCTTATGTTTGATCAGCAGCCTTGCAATTTTGCCCAACTAGCAGACCCATGACAAAAGAGGACTGATGTCAGAGTTCACCATATGTTGCCTTCATTACTCTGTAGGTCACACTTTCAGTCTAACATGTTGGATTTTTGCTCAACTTTGTCACTCATGAATCCAGCTGAGTGGTCTGCCCCTTGCACTTAGAAGTCACAAGTGCACATCTATGTATTGAAAACACCTCATGTGTATTTCAGGGTCACGGTGTTAACAGCTTCGCGTGTTCAGCATCTTCAGACGAAGCAGAAAAAACGAGGACGGCAACATTGGCTGTGAATACGGAGAATTGCTGTTTTTTTAAAGACATCATCAAGGCTGATGCTTCAGTTGACTCAAATCAGCATTAATAGATTTTAATTGTCAACTTTCTGCTTTTTCTGTAGTTATGAAATCTCCAAAAGTTCTATCAACACTCAAAGGTTGTATTTCAAAATGTCCTTAAAGGTGCTATTGATAAAATTCAGCCGCTAGATGTCACATTCTCGTACCCGTAGCCGTTGGGTAAGTGCCCCGCGGCATCGAACGGAGGCAACTTTTAGCAACAGTATGTGACGAACCGGGCCTTTCAACTAACTCCAATGTAAACCCACCCGTGGGGTAATTCGACAGTCGCAGCAAGTGATGTAGTATTAATAGTATGAGAGTCCGTTCAGGGTGGGCGGGAGAGGTGGTGGATGGGTCAAACAAACACAAGACTTTCAACCAGGAGACCAGTGTTCGTTTCCCGTGTGAAACTAAAAGTAATGTTGACTTATTTTGTCACATCCCTCATAAGTCACCAGTCATGTGAGTTGCTAGTCAGTGAAGTTAACGTTAATCACGACCGTTTCCTAACCCTAACAAAGTGGTTTTGTTGCCTAAACCTAACTTCCTGTGAAAACGGAAGTTTATTTTGAAAGGACACTATGTATCGAGCGTATATTGCCACGGCGTCCCTGGTCCGTCCAAAAGTAAAGCAAGAGGGGTACCCCGTGCATCAGTGTCCGATGCCGAGGGGCACTGACCAAGTGGCGGTATTTGACGATTTTGGAGTAAGAATGAGTTGCATTCTCACGTTTCATTGCATTAACTTCACAACAAGTCGTTGCCAGGCACTTAACGTCAATCTCGGCCATTTATCCGTTTTTTCCACACTAACTGACGACCCAGAGATACCACGTGATACCAACGTCATTTTACTATTAGCTCACAAGCCTTGTTAGAAGTGTGAACCGAACGTCGGATATCTTCCACAGAGATAAACAAAACATTTATTTTGGACCCGCCAAAAAATTTTAAATGATTAATTTACAATCATTATATTTTCAGGAAATGTTCCTTTTACTCGGCACGTTTCTAAAGTCTGTGTGGATGTATTTTTTTTTTTTTTTAATATTCATCTCCATAAAAATTTTACTTTTAAAACCTTTAAAATCACAGGTGATTGATATTTGTCGCTACTCTCAACGTTTATTTTCATGTTTTGTTTTTGTTTTTCATTTTATGTCCAGTCTGGTTTGAGAGGGAACGGACGAGTGGTTCAGGGCTATCCGCCCATCATAGAGGCGCAGGAGGAACATGAGGAAGATGAGGAGGAGGAAGAAGAAGAGGAGGAAGATGAGACCGTGTCTGTGTCATTGGAGCGGAACCGACCGGTGAACCTCAGGGACACGGGTGGGAAGTCTCCGCTGAGCCGGCCCAGCCAGAAGATAACGGGACAGAGCTCCAGGAGGTCTCGGAGGAAGATCCAGGAAATTACTCTCACCACTTTAGACCCGTCCAACCTCAGCCCCAGGTGAGTTTGATCGCCATTGATTTGTCTGTCTGTCTGTTTCTCTGTGACTCTGTTAGGTCGATTTGTGTCATTCTTTAGCACAGTACATGTGGTACAAACTAAGGCACTTTTAGACCATGAAAGTGGAAAGTAGTGTGCTTTTTCCCTTTCCTTTAATGTGTTATAGTATCGTTTTTTATGCATGTAAAAGGTCTGCAAAGTTCCAAAGTTCATGTCAAAAAGAGTTACTCTCCCCCACAGAAACACTGCTCCCAAACTGCCTGAAACACCTTGATTGAAATCCTACCTTTTTCTTCCATAACGTGGTGATGTCACCAAGTAACACATTTGCATAATTCCTGCCTAGCGGCTAGTTTGGCACGCACTCAAACAAAGCTAGTTAGAGTGGAGCTGAAGCGGAATCCAAAAAGTTTGGCTCGGTTGACCAATCAGAGCAGACTGGGCTTTTCGGTCACACACACACACACACACATTTCTGTCTCTCTGCAGGATAGTGGACGGTACTGAGGACAGTGAGGAGACGGAGGCTTTCCCCTTCCCTACCAGCCGAGGTTGTCCTGCCAATGAACCAACCAGTGCCTCAACGTCTGCCACAGGTCCTCCCATCCTACAATACTCAGCAATTTACCTCTTAAATACGACCCAATACCATTTACAATCCCTTCAACTTCCCACATCCTGGGAAGTGAAAAATGTTCACATCCAAATCCCTGCAGCAGTACTGTTGTATACTGAGGGTAATGATTAATCTGAATTTGCACTTCCTGTCAATGCCTACTCTATTTATCCACTGCCTTGATGCAATAACTGCTGGGTGTACATTTGTACTTCTTATTCGGCACTTGAAGTGATTTGTAACTTTTCTAATTTGTGTCACAGATTTGTTGCAGATCAGCACGGCAGAGCTCGCAGCTAAAGCCGAGGAGACCAGAGGACAACTGCAACACCTCGACCAGCAGGTGTGTGTGTGTGTGTGTGTGTGTGTGTAAGAGAGAGACCGACAGGTGGCTATATCAGCATGTGAGGCACAAGACAGGTGTAAGGATTGAGAGAAGTAATGAAGCCAAAAAATATGACTGACATTGTAAAAATGGCTGCTCTAGAGCAGTGGTTCTCAACCTTTTTTTTGTGTCAAGGACCCCTAAACTGATACACATTAGGCCACGGACCCCCATTTGATAACATTTTGCTTCAGGGACCTCCATCTGAAAATATTTAGGTTGTTTGATATGATTAAGACCAACAGTTGAGGAGATAGCCGTGGAGGAAGTGAAACCTATAGGCCCTGACACACCAAGCCGACAGTCGGCCATTGGACAGTTTGGGGCCGTTGGTGAGCGTCGGCCTAGTTTTTTCGGTGTGTCCAGCACTGTCGTCTGTAGTCTGTCTGTGTCTGAGGTTTTTCAGCCGATTCAGCATGTTGAATTGGTGGTAGCGCCCGTCGGTGAGAGAAATCCCTCTGATTGGCTGATCAGCTTAAGGCTCTTCTCATTTTTCATCTTCATCTCATCTGATCATTCCAATACACGGATATTATCACAGCGACATGGTCATCTGGAATGAAGCCAAGTGGTGAGTGAGAGTGGTGTGAAAATGGTCGGCAAACGCCGCATTGTTTCATTAACGTATCATAACAACGACGTGTATATCCGCCGTCCTCGGTCTTTTCCTTTTTTGAATGACGAATACAGACTACCACGACCTGCTGGTGTGGAGAGCTATTTCATCTCACGCAGGTGCAGAAAGTACGTGCTAACTGGCCGTCGGCTGTAGTCTTTGCGGTGTGTTCGGGTGCAGTTTGTCGGCCAAAACAAAGGCGACGTGAGGCGACGCAACAGGCCTTCATCGCCGCTAGTTCTCTGATGTCGGGTCAGTGTGTCCTAAGCTTATGATTAGAATAGACTCTTACCAACACTGGGCTCACTTCTAGTGAATAAAAGTAGTGAAAATAAACTATATACCCTTTTTTTCTGGGGACCCATTGGAACTCCCTTAACGACCCCTTGGGGTCCCTGGACCCCTGGTTGAGAACCACTGCTCTAGAGGATGTGGTGTTATATTGAAGCCTTAAAGAATGGTATAATTTTTCAATTCCTAAACCCCTACATTTATATGTTTTCATGAACCTTCCATTTAATTTCATATTTGGATGTTTTATAGACTTTGGTGGTCGTTGTCCAGCTTTAAATAATCCGTTCACACACACACACACACACACACACACATATACACACAGCCTCTCATGCTGTATCCTATGGTTTTGATTGGCGGGTGGCTAAATTGACATTAGTCTTTTGGCAGGTGAGAGGGAGTGTTTGCTTCCTCCCGCTAAGCCTCAGTCTGTATCCTGGGATGAGCAGATAGAGACGTAAAGAGAGGGAAATGGAGAGAAGGCAGATAGCTTCATGAGAAGAAACAAAATCAGAGAGGGAAAGTGTGTCAGAGGACGGCACAGCATCTTCACAGTTATACACATTGGCTCTGTTGTCCTGTCGGTGTCTCAGTGGGTTACCGGTGTTTGACAGGAAGTGTCCCAGCAGGGTCTTGTTAATCCTCACTTGGATCCATCCACTCTGATCACCATAGGAGATGGAAAGGGGGTGTTGGTTTAAACCCTCTCTGCTTTCTCTACAAACACAAATATAAATAGTATTTTGTTATTTGGCACACACAGGGTAGTTTCATAATGTGGATGACTTGCAAATAAAAAGGATTTACTGTCCCAAATACTGTAATGCAGTACTCATGCACAGTTTCTCATCATGACAATCAGCTCCATTCCAGTTTTTGTTGTTACATCTCAACTGTGGGTGGAAATCCATTAGACAACACTTGCAAAAAAAGCATGCTTGTAGGGGCCCAATTTGTTGGTCGATAGTGTTATTTTTTATTAATAAGAAACTGCAACAGTACCAGTTATTTTCAGTGAAAATAATGTAGCAAAGGCCTTTTGAGACCTGTATCCATACCTGTGAATAAAACAGCACAAACTGCAATTTTAAACATGAGATATGACCATCTGAACAATCAACTGCAAAAGGTTAACCACACAAAAGTGGCAGCATTTTAATGAACTACAAAATGTGTGAACACAGTAATAAACTCTGCCTTGCTCTGCGACCTCTCGTTTTACCCTTTAACCTAATCTGGAGGGCTTATTCTAGTGGGAGATGAATGAGGCATTAGTATAGTTAAAGAGAGGACTAACATGGTGACCTTTGTAACGGGTCATGGAAATCATAATGTGCAGCCACACAGGAGAGCTGGAAGAATGAGAGCTGTGCCTGAAAAGTCTGAGTAATTGCGCTTGTGATTACAAGAAGAGGCTAGAAACACTCACATACGGTGCACCACAAATACACTTGAGAATGAGACATAAGTACACACGTATGCACAGCAGTAGTGACCTACTTTAATAAATGAACAGTAAGAAACAAAATTAAATGCTAAAAGCATCAAGCAAGTATAAAACAGACTTAAAACGCTAGTCACTTGGGGGCAGTGGAATCAGATGTTACCACATGTACATATTCACACATCTAAGAGACACTGAGCAACATTATCAGTTATTTAGATGCATGTTTCTGGCCATCTGACAAATGTAACGCTAACATTCACTGTTTTTTTAGCTCTGTTTTAAATATTCTGGCTCCTTGGCCTGCTAAATGCTCCACTAGTGTTTGTTTTTTTCATATAACCTTTATTTAAACCTCAAGGAATCATTGAGAGCATACCCTCATTTTCAATGATGCCGAGAGTACAATTAAAACAGAATAGATACATACAAGAAAATAATTAACGAGAAAACAAACAACCAGTCAACAACAGAAAACAGTTAAAAACAGTTACTTTCAAAAGTGGTGTATTTTGTAATCGTGGTTTTAAATTGACTGTGTTTTAATTTCTTAGTGTGTGTTGTAAAATGTTCCAAGTTTGTGCAGCACAAACACCAAAAGCAGTTTCCCCAAATTTAGTGACTGTACGCAGGACTTCAAGTGTTATCACTTGAACGAGCCAAATAAGGACTATAGGAACAATTTAATAAGGATGTGACATATGATGGCAAGTTGCCATTAAGGGCTTCATAGATAAATAGAAAACCAATGCCGGTCACGTCACCCAACCTTTTCATACAAGATGCAATGATGAGTAGAATAACTGTCACCGGTAATAAATCTTAGTTTCTTCTTTAGAAACCAGCCAGTAAATTTTCTGTCTGCTGTTTAGTGCTGACCAGGTAGTGTACAGTAGCTTTCTTGCCTGCGGTGAGAGTGAACCAAAACTGTAATGTGGCATATGCCATAAAACCAAAACGATGAGTTGAATAACGCTCAAATGTGAAAATTCACTATAGGTCACTATTTCTGCAAAAAGAAGGCTGAGCATCCATCAGCTTTCCTTTTCTCCAGCCATGACTATAACAGCTGATGGTTTTCCAGGAAAGTGCAACTCATCTGGCTTCCCAAGTTGGAAATCTGGCCAGGAAAACTACTTGTGTGTTTATAGCAGAAAGGTCGAGGCAGTTGAGGTAACTACGTGAGGTTCCCTTGTAGTGGTCAAACAGTTCAACAAGCCCACGGTTCAGTTTGTATTGCGTTTTTTGGATCACGGTTTAGTTTGTTTTGCATAAGGGAGAGGAAAAACAACCATTTCTAATGTGTTTGAACCCCAAAATATATAATAGATTGATTGATAGTAATGAATGATATTTCTATATTATTTGAAGCCATAACACTGATTTTATATCTGAAATTAGGCTGGTTATTTAATGGTCAAGTAGGCCTATGTTCAGATAATTGCCTCTTATGTCTCTGGAACCTCATCAAATAATTAGCAGGCCTTTATTTAATAGTAGTGCAACAGCTCAACACGCTCACGTTTTGTTTTTTTTATGGTTTGGTTTTGAATCCCTATTCCCATATCAGTCCTAACTTCTCTTGGGACCTTTGTCACATTCAGAGCTCTTGTCTGAGCTAGCTTTGCCATTTTCATGCTCCGGTTCTGCTTTGAAATTATCTGATTCACAAAAGTCACAACTAATTTCTTATCTGTAATCCCAGGTAGCCTACATCTACATGTGAAGAGCTACTGTCCCCTCTAAAAAAAACAAAACTCCATTATCAAAGAAAATGCTGCTCTGCACTATACTTGACACCCAGGTTGCTTAATATAGTGGATTACTATATTTATGTACTGTAGTACAACTCAAACATTTATTCAGAGTCAGATATTTTGTAGAACACTTGTGGTTATGTTAGCATGAGTGTTGTATGATAGTGTTTTGGGCTTAATGCGTACCTGTAGCTGCAGTGAGCTCTGCTCATCCATGGCTGCTGTATTGTCTGATCATCCCCACAGATGGTTGTCTCTGAGGTGGGAGTACTGGAATCATGTTGACAGCGTGTCAGATTGGACTGTCCTGTCGCTCTCAGCTTTTCTATTTTTATCAGAGCCAGAGTTTAGACCCAGGCTTTTAGCAGCCACTCCAGAGAGGAACAGAGATGAGATGGGAGAGAAAGAGGGAGAGAGAATAACTATCGTCTGGACTCAGTAGGATATGGTAGATCAAAGTTAAACAACCTCAATGTTAAATATCAAGAATGTAATAAATACAATTAAATGTATTAATTAAATCTATTAACTGATAAGACAACGAGTTCATGTATGCCTAACAATGTGTGTGTCCATGTAGCCGAGAGAAGAAGAGGGAGCTCTGAGCCTTATTTGGTCTGCCGTGATCACAGTGTACTTGATCACCTCTTGACATAGTCACACAGCGACTGGAGCCGTTCCCACCTGGAGTTGTGTGTCCCGCTGAGGGCTGATGTGCATCCAGTGGCACTGATGTGCGTGATTGGCCTGATGAATGGTCATGAGTGCTTTGACTGGTAGAGGCAGATGGCACATTGGCAGGGCTTCCTGGTCGTGCCCTCTGTGGACACGCCACGTGCAGAGAGCAACTAATCACCATCACCCGTCATCAGTGTAATGACCAATTATAGCAGCATGATGTTACATGCTCAACGACAGGCAGGAGACATACTTTGACCCAAAAGACTGACCTGAAAATACCAAATTCGTCATGATGTAGCGTATACCCTGGGTTTTTTTATTCTTGGTAATTAGTAAGCATTTCCTAGAAAGTTTGTCTTTATTATGTAACCAAAAACGTACTAAACTACTGTATATGGCAGTGACTCCACTTTGAGGGTTATAGGCATAGAGGCCATCGATTTGGATATCAGAGGTGGTGACTGAATCAAATACAAGCAACATGGCATTACAACCTGAAAGGTATTACATTACTTATGGGTTTAATGTGTTACAAATCAGCAAATGTACAGATTTGTTTATTTTTCTATAACGTAGACACCCTTGGTTACAGCCAGTGCAATTTAACCCATTTGTGCCCAAAGTTTATATACTTAGTATGATGAGGAAAAATGACCTCTACATTTGTTCCGATTGGTCAAAAGTCTTGAAATTTGGTACGGACACACTTTGGGCAAGTATCCAACAGTACAACATTGACATTTTTAGATTGCATGAAAAAGGTCATTTTTTGTAATCTAATTCAGGATTACACGCTTACACCAACATTGTGTTTATTAAATGTTTTCCATATGAAATACTTTTTTACACTGCGTATGTGTGCATATCTTTGATATTCAAATTGTTACGAGTTCATAGATACCAAATACAGTACTTGATTGTGCTCCTTGTAGTTTCTCAGATACAGCCATTTTCTTATCATACTATATCTAGTATTTGGGCACATGGGACTGCAGTCTGTAGCATGATAAGAAAAAGTCACTTTTCATCCAAATGATATGAAAATGTCTTCACATTTGTGCCTAGGCAAGCCCAGAGAACACTTCCAAAGGAAATTAAAAATTTCAGCTGCGGGCACACATGAGTTAATACATGTAACATGTGGTATGGCGACAAAACGTAACAATAACTACAGCTACATCTAGTTCTCTATGAACCAGAGTCAAACCAGTTCATGCGCTGTTACAAGCAGTTTTATTTTTTCATTAAAATTAATAAAACTATTGTCTGCTGGTCCTACTAAAGGAGAGCCTGAAGGGAGAGAAGACAGTCAAGTTAGAGGGGGCAGCGCAGGGTGGCACTAAATATGGTAAAAGAATAATCACTACAACCAAAACACATCACTCAACCAACCTAAGGTGACCACACACACACACACCACTCCAAATCCAGGTTCAACACCACATGAAACCGTCACCAGTGTACCCACTGGCTGCCACCAGGAAACCCTGTAGAGGGACAAGGAGACCAGCGTTAGTTCTGGCTTAAAAATATTAAAAAGCAGGCAGCATCAACAGTCAAAATCTAATGGATAATTAACACTTAAATGGAATTAAAAAGACAAAGAAAGACAAATTAACTGTAAAATAATTTGATTTATAGACATTTCTCAATAAACACCAAATACTGAAATTCACACAACCCAGGCAGCCAGAGGGGTCCTCCAAAACAGCTCGGGCTACCAGTCATTACACAAACAGGAGAACAATCAACCAGTATTTAGTACATGGTCTAACATATCATGCCATACATCAGCAGAACATTTGGCATTTGTTTTTCACTTAATCTGGGCAGATTACCATTTTAAAACAACTCCCAATATTCATAGTAAATATAATGACATGTTGGCAGACATTAGTGTAAAGCCATGATTTACCCATAAAGTACTTTGAATTACCACAACTGGGAGGGAGGGCGGTGTTAAATCAGCTTTCCTAAGAGAAGTACAGAGATATAAATTTCCCATCCGACTTCACATATGACACTTGAAAACCACCACGTCTCTTACCTTAGATCTCAGTGTGTGCCTCAAACGGAGAAAGAGGCCAACCACGCTTCCTGCTTGGCCTTATCTTACCTAAGCACCTCCCATTGACACACCTGTTCCTATTTCCTCATCTCCTAATTAACCACTAGTACTCCTGGATCCTAAAGTCCCACCTACTACATACAGCAAATATTTGTTGAGCAGAAACAAAATCATATTTTTTTCTTTTGTATTATTAAGAATGAGTCAAAAATAATTGCAACTCTTGCAAAACTAATCCACCGTAAAAGAAATGTAGAAAATGATTAATGGCCATTGCCTTTGGCTTTACAATAAAAGCCACCCTAAGTTCAGCCAAATGAACTCTTTTAATATGAAAAAATATTTGCACTAGCAGTAAGTTAAAACACCAATTACATGGTGTAAAGAGAGTAAACCTTAAACAGTGAGGCTGTTGTATGAGATAAAATTGCGATGGGTAACAAACTAAATCCAGTGCAGGAACGACGGACTACGCCAATACTCTTCTTCTTTCCTGCTACTACTACTTGATTTCATTAAAATCCTTAGGACTATAACTTTAAATGTTTTTTTTTATTTTTAACCATCCACTTGAGTGCTTTGAATTGGATTTTATGCCTCGTCTAACCCATGGATGAGGAGGCATTTCATTAAGAACCATGTAACTATTGTATTGTATTGCATCTCTGATCTGATTGAGCATACCTTGTTTCTTAGCTGATGTGCCGAAGCAATCACTACCAAGTTGTAGTCCCTCACCAAACATGAAGAATCTAACAAATAACATTATTTCAAACAATTATTTAACACACCTTTAATTTAATACTATGTGCTAAAAGAAATATTTTATGGTTCTACAATTTCACTATTAAAATCGTGCTTTTAAACTGACTTGACTATGACTTGCCCCAAAACGGCATGTGATTATCATAAAGTGGGCATGTCTGTAAAGGGGAGACTCGTGGGTACCCATAGAACCCATTTTCATTCACATATCTTGAGGTCAGAGGTCAAGGGACCCCATCGAAAATGGCCATGCCAGTTTTTCCTCGCCAAAATTTAGCGTAAGTTTGAAGCGTTATTTAACCTCCGTACCGACAAGATAGTATGATTTTAAGACTGAGCCCACTGCAACCTAAAAATCACTCAAAAACAAGTTGCATTAATGCGTTAAAGAAATTAGTGGTGTTAAAACAAATTTGCATTTGACAGCCCTATTTTAAACATATTTTTAAAAAGGGAGCCCACCAAATCAAACACCAAACAAAGGCGGGCCTCAGCTGCTCTCTCAGGTGTGTCTCAATGCAGGAAGAAAGACCCCTTGCCTCTGTTCCTTGCCGGAGTCCTTCCTGGGTCCTAGTCCTACACTTCCTATTACCTGTGTACCTTCCCTTTCCGCATTTAAAACTAAATACGGTTTGTGTTTGCGTCTGCAGGTGAGCAACCTCGGGAGGGAAGTGGCCGACCTTGGACAAGTCATGAAGAGAATGGCTCATCTCATGGAGACCTTCATGTCGTCAGCGCCACAGCCTACAGTAGTCTGCCCCACGCACTACTCCCCAGCACACCTTACATACCTGTCCCATCCGACACCGCCTATGTCTTACCCTTCACCGTGCTCCTCTCATACTGCCTCCGTCTGGACGGACACGCCCATGTCATTGCCCTCTTCACCTCTCTCCATCCCTCAGCAACACGGCGTGATGATATGCCACACAGACTCCCTCTCGCATAGACCCCAGGACCTCCAGCTGGGGTACTCTGCTGTCCCCAGCTCAACTCCAACTCCAACTCGCAACTCACCTGCCCTTCAACTACAGCCCGTCGTTGTACAGCCTCAACTGCCTTCCTCAGCCCTCAGCTCACCAGAAATTTCCCACTACAACGACGGGGTTTCTGTCTCCATCAGGTCAAGGGTGCAAAGTCCACCTCCACAAGACGGACGAGATGAGAGCCCAGGATGTTCTCCACAAACTGGACTTATGGGCACCACCTACCACAACCCCCACTAAGGGTTTGGAGCAGCCCTCCATCATCTGGACTTTCCTGGACTCTGTGGGACTTAATCCAGGATATCTTTGGGGATATGTTCCTGAACTGAAGATCAAACTGATCAACTGGGGTCCCCCATATCATTGGAGGACGTTTGCAGGGATGCAACTCAGATTCCTTTTGTTTTAAAGGCACGTGTTTAAAAAAATCTTGTTGCATGAAAACAAGTACAGAAAGGTTTAGGTGGGTTAGCTTTTACCTTATAGAAACGTAGTGTTGTTAGACAGGGATGTAGAGGTTTGGATCAGCTGCGTGATGGCAGCTCTCTGGGCACTCCCAACTCCCCCACCACCACCTTGAGGTGGGATCGTGCCATAATGGAGGACAAGAGGGATACAGAGGAGGAGAGAGGTCTTTCTGTCCTCCCTTTTTTTGCTCCTGGCTATATGGTTTCAGGTCGACTGGGCTGGTCGGAGGAAGAGAAAGCATCGTGAGTGGTGGAGGTGGGCTTCGGAGACAAGGAGGGGAGGGGTGCATGGGCGCTGTTAACGTCCTTCCCCCAACCTCCTATCTCTACTCTAACCCTTCTTTCCTTGCGCACTCAACCCATGCACAACACTCTGGGTACCAGTGCGTGACTGGTTGGGGCTGGTTGGACTGGGAGCACAGAATGGTGTGAGTAGGGAGATGGGACGTATTGTGCTCTTTACCGCTGGCCCTCAGGCGAGGGGGGGATGGAGGGTGGAGGAAGTTGGTTATGGAGGTGGGGGGGTATGTTACGCCTCGGGCAGCACAGCCCCTGCTGTCGTCTGTCACACTGAGCACAGGGACTCTTTCTCCCTCTCTGCTTCCCTATTTCCAGTGTTTCTCTCCACACACCTACTCTCTCTCTCTCTCTCCCTCCTTCTTTCTCTTTCTCTTGCTCTCTGCATGCCTTTCCGAGCCTTTTGAGTAGTGCCTGTAGACACACATTAACATGCTGCATGTCACCCTGTGGAAATCCAGCTTGCCATTTATCTATCTATTTAAAGGAAACACGGTTCAATCGTTTAATAGCTGAACCTGGCATTTACCGATGCATATTTATTGGACGTCGGCTCAGTTTAAACAACTGGGTAATTTAGGCACAAGGTAGTCGCCCCTGTTGTGAAGTGGCCTGGAGCAAATTGCCAATACTAAATTGGTTCATGATCCACGATGGAGGCCATTTCCCCGATCGTCACCCAGGGTTACCATCTCTGAGATCCATTTTCTCAGCTGTTCAGAGCAAAGGCAATACTCCCATATAAAAGCACAATAAGGAAATAAAGACGCTTTTATATTTCTATGAATGTATCAATACTAAAGATGTATTTTTTTACCTCAAGGAATGCAAGCGTGTGGGGTGGCAGTTAATGATGCTACTGTATATGAAGTTATAGCAGTGCTGTTCGCTGGTACCAGCTAATGCAATCTTAAACCAGGAAAAAGGTCCGAACTCTCTCGATCTACTGTTCTCTTTTGAATTCATGTAGGTTTGCCTCTGCTTCTCTGCAAATGGAATGTACTGTAATAAAACATCTTTTTTCCCTTAACATTTTGATATTATTAGATACGAAAAACCTGTTATGCTAATAAATGACAAATATGACTGTTATGTCCCTGGCTTTTTTGTTTTTGTTCAGTGTTCACAGAAACAATCATTAAAGAGGACCTATTATGCTCATTTTCAGGTTCATACTTGTATTTTGGGTTTCTACGAGAACATGTTTACATGTTTAATTTTCATAAAAACACATTATTTTTGCCATTCCTGCTGTGCAGCGCCTCTTTTTATCCTCTGTCTGAAACAGAGTCAGCCACTGTGTTGTGATTGATCAACCAACCCAAACTCTTCAGACCAAACTAGCCGCTAGGCAGGTAGTATGCAAATGTGTTACTTGGTGACATCACCACGTTAATGAAGAAAAGGCGGGACTTCAAACAAGGTGTTTCAGGCAGTTCAGGAGCAGTGTTTCTGTGGGGGAGAGTAACTCCCTCTGGTGTGGGCTTTGTAACTTTGCAGACCTTTTACATGCACAAATAAACAATATAACACACTAAGGGAAAAAGCACAAAAGCATAATAGGTCCTCTTTAAGTTTTGATGTGGCATAGCATCATTTATAACTGGTTTAGCTATAATCCAAGGTCATTATGTATTCAAACATTAATTTACCTGTCACCAAGTAACATATTTGCATAACTGCTAGTTTGGCATACCCTCAAACAAAGCTAGTAAGAGCGGAGCTGGAGCGGAGTCCGAAGAGTTTGGTTCGGATGACCAATCACAACAGTGTGTGCCACCTGACCAATCAGAGCAGACTGGACTTTTCAGGAGGGGGGACAGGAGCTCAAACGGAGCGTTATGAGAAAAGTAAAGCATTTTTTAACCAATAAAGCATGTAAACATGTTCTAGTACAAACCCAAAATACAAGCATGCACCTGAAAATAAGCATAATAGGTCCTCTTTAAAGTCTACAGCCATGTTAGAAGCTCTGTGAGGCTGCAGCATGCTAACATCAGCAATAATATGCTCACAATGATATGCTCACAATGAAAATTTTAACATGTTGATGTTTAGCAGGTATAATTAACTTGTTCACAATCTTAGTTTAGCATGCTAACATTTGCTAATTATCATCCAACACTAAATACAGCTGAGGCTGAATGGAATGTCATTTATGGAAGTATTTGGTCATATACCAAAGTATTGGATAAATTAATACTTTGATCTGATGATGACGGTAGTGGAAACGTTAAGGGATCAACAAAGTTCATTGTGAGGGGGACGTGAATGTGTGTGCAGAATTTTATGGAAATCCATCCAACAGCTGTTGCTGAATTGTTCGTGGACTCTTCATACACCAAAACACACACAAAGTTAATAATGCCAGATCTCTGTCATGCAAGACTGTTGCTTGTCCACACTGTTTATAATAGTAGAGTGTATTTGTTTTGTGCATGTGTGTGCGTGTGTCTTTTGTTAGCTGCTGCTACGGTTCACCTCAGGTGAAAGCGCAGCAATCGTCATGTCCCAATGGTGGTGTGGGCGGGGGGTGAAAACTGAGTTTTGTTGTGGATCACATTGACATATCTGTCATAGGTCCAGCTGCTTTACCTGGCGAGGTGCTCAACTGTGTTTGTAGGAAGTGGATTGAGGGGATCTGTCTGAATTACATACATCAGCAGGTATGCAGGTGAGATACTCTTTATGGTGGCAATGTTTCTCTTATGTAGCCTATCATGCGTGTATGTGAAAGCTTTTAGGGAAAGTGAAAATGAAAATAATTTTGTGTGTGTTTTACGGAGAAGGGACTTGCAGGTGTGTTTGCACTGAGGATGATTATTTGTGTGTTTAGCGGCGCCTCCAGCACATCTGTGGGAATGCTGTTATGTAGCTTGGGGTCTTGAAGACCCATCCATATTTAATGGTGTACAGACAATCCCATCCTGGCTGTTTATGCATCGTTTTATCCACCTGCTAGCGAGCTCATCTTTTATTCACTGCTTCCCACAATCTGTCATTAGCTAACTGAGGCCCATCTGCCTTGCTCCTTTGCACCCTCGCCTTCCTCTTTCCCACCACTTGTGATTTTTCGATTAAAGTTGGGTCTGACTCAAAGGGACGGAGAGAACCACAGAACAGAGATGGGAAAAAAGGGTGAAAAGTGCAACACAAATGCTAAAAGGAGAAAAAGATGAAGAGGTGGGATGTGGACTGGTGATACAAGCATTCATCTTTTTACTTAAAATACATCTGTTTCATATTCCCTTTATTGCTGTGTGTCTGTTCAATCCACTCTTTTCACATTGTTTAATGATGGCCCTGACCCAAATACAGCAACTATTCATCCCTGTCCACTCTTTTCATCTGTACACACACACACGCACACACACACACACACACACACACACATGCTGTGTGAGCATACACACACACACACACACACGCATTCACTCTTCCATTCAAATGAGCACTTTATCCCAGTGAAAAGAGCCTCTTCACTCGTCCCTCGCCCCAGATTTCAGCACTAAAAAACACACCATCGCTGTGCAGGAGGTGTGAACTTCTCTCTCAGGTAAAATAAAAATCTGTCCCTTTCTCTGCTTTATCTCCACGCACGTAATGGAGATATGTTGAAAACTGCCAGCTGTGGAGAGGTGTTTTCATTCAGCCTTTACTGAGGCCTGATAGGCTGTCTGCTAATACACAAAAAAAGCTGAGCTGTGTGCTGAACCAAGGGCACATTATGTTTGAATGTGTGTGTGCTTCTGGTTATGTGTACGTCCGTATATATCAAGTGTCTATGCCAGTTTGCATATTGTCAAATATGGATAAAGCTCTCCACACAAGGGCTTTACATTTATCTGTTCCACTCTGGGTGAGACGGCGGCGGCCACCGCTGCACATCCAAATGGCTGCATTTGCATTGGTGTAAAGCAGGAAGGGAGGGGGGGGGTAAGCTTGCAGGACATCTTGTGTGTTTGATAAATGAGTCTGAGCTGCTCCCCTGGGTGCTGTGGTACAAGTGGTGGTGGTGGTGGTGGGAGGGGTGGCAGAACAATCCGCATGCCAGAAGTGGAGATTAATGTGGTTTCTTTTCTGAGAAGTGTAGGTCCGGCTATGCCCATCAAGCGAGGATACTGGAACGGCTGCTAAATTACCTCCTTTTGTTGCTCACCTGTCAGAGAGTAGTCTGGCATTTTCAAAGCAGCAGATAGGAGGATCATCACCGTGTAGAGCTCTCTGAAATAGTTGTCTTCCATTGTGCTGGATGTAGCAGCGATGTAAGGGTCCCTGTGGAAAAGTCTAGACTAAAATGCTCACTCATTTGTAGAAGGAGACAAAAGGCATTCCTCTGTTATGTGAACACCTGGCAGCATTTTACTCTTTAAATGCTGTTTGACAGCTGCAGATGATGTACCTTTCCATTCTGTTGTGTTTTTCAAGGATAACTATCCATGAATTGACATCACGAAATAAACCTGCAGCTTTTCTTTATAGCCATCTAATCAGAGACTGCAAAAACATTTAACTATCTGGTAAGATGATAGCAGTAGGGCTCTGTCTCTGCATGGGTTTCTTGTCTGTGATGGGGCTCAGAGTGTTCAAAGCATTTGTTTGTCAGCTACCTAAACATTAAAAAAAACAGAGAGAGAGAGAGAGAGAGAGAGACCGCTGGTTCCATCATACAAGCAGAAAAGACTTTAATTGCCTGGCCAATATTGGCCCATTTGTTATATCTCAGAATCAGGCGTCTGGCATTCAAAACCATTTACTGAACTACCGGTATCTTCATTTCTTTACATAGAGTGAAGAGAGAATTACAGAGAAATGTCACTTGATTTTTTCAGCTGCAGCAGTTTTCAGTGCAAAAGCTCTAAAAACTCACTGAACATGACCTGCTCAGCACCAAACAGTAGACAAAGTCAGCGACTAGCTGGTGAACATGGTGGAGCATTTAGCAGCTAAAGAGCCAGATATGTCCCTCAGGAGTCCCACAGGATTTGATTTAGATTTGCCAGGTGGCCAAAACATATGAACCATAACTAACAGGCTCAAGTTCGCCAACAGTTATCGTGATGATATCATAGACTGTATATAAGAAGTGGGCGTAGTCATCGTGACGTCACCGATTGGTTTGTGGACTGCCGTTTTGAAGCCTTAAGTTCGGCATTTTGGCCGTCGCCATCTTGGTTTCTTTGCAACCAGAGGTGACAGGAGAGGGTGGAGCTAAGTACAACCGAACGCTGAATAAGACATTCTTAAGCAACCAAAATGTTACAATTAACTTTCATGAACTCAAAACAGACTGTGAAAGGGTTAAAGTTGAAAGATGAAAACACAGACAACACCCTGACTGGACAACGCCGTGGTAGCGACCTGTCAAGCACAAGGTAGCCACGCCCTAAACATACCCTGCTTTATGGTCTATTTGACTCTAAATGGGACCATCATTTACTAAATAAACATCATGTTGTATTGAAGAACACTTGAAACTAGCAATTGAGACCATAAACTCATGTTTACAATGTTTACTGAGGTAGCCACACCATTCACTATGTAAATAGTGGAAATAACAATTTCTGCTATTTTCTTGCAATTCCAAATGTGTTTTTTGACCTGAAAGACCTGTATTTGATGTGTTACACAAATATTGACACACTGATTCAGAATTTAAAGGGTGCTCTTATAAAGAGTTTGTGTCACCAGGAACTTTCTAAATGAGACATTCAAAAGCTTATTTCGTCTCTGACCTTAATTGCTGCTGCAAGCCAAGTTTTTGTCACATTTTAATGCACTTAATCTTTACTCAGTGTCAGCCTCGGCTCCTGAGGCCCATCCACACGGACCTAATTGCACAACAAGCACATAACGAATCACTGGAAACAAAAGTGTCTGTGTAAAGAACGCCCAAGGCTCTTAAAGGAGCGCACAGTAAGTACAGCCACCTCCGTCCTGGTGAAATAGCCCCATGGATCTTCATAAAGAGGCCACGGCTCCCTGCACCACAGCTGCTGACATCCATCTGAGTCTCACAGGTTCATCACAGGAAGACGTGTGCGTTTGTGAGAACGTGACGTGTCTCACGTCCTTTTTCAGTTTCACTTCCTGTATGTCTTCACAGGCCCTTTGATGTTGGCGTGGGTGCTGACTCCACGATGGGACAGGTTTGCTGCACGAATCATGGGCCAGTCTTATTTCTGCAAATATTATTCTTTCCAGCAAATATTTTTATATTATATTATATATTTTATATTATATTTTTTCTTCATTCTGACTTTATTAAAATCCATAATGCAGAATTGTATTGAAGTGGTGGCCCATCTCTTTGTCACAAACCGAGCTTGCATATCCGACAAAATACAGTAATGACCATAAAACGTGGGTTATATTAAATAAGGAAATATTTTGTGTTGAAAATGTTTATATGGACATGACAAAAATACATCACTTTTATTTGGCAAAATGTCATTCACAAGCAAAGAAATGTATATGTTGTTATCCTTCGTTGTAGGGGTGGAGGAAAAAAGTATAGCATCGTGATATTTTAAGTGGCAGTATTGTATCTTTTATAGTATAAACTATTAACTTCTTAACAATCCAACGGCCGCTATTCTGTCTTTCAGAGGTTGTAGATATATCTTAATGTAGATATGAACCATATGAAACTAGAAAACCTAAGGAATCGATTGGTACCATCCATGTCATGTTAGCTTGTCGGGAGGAATGCTAAATAACGCTCCAAAGTTACACTAAATTTTGGTGCGGAAAAACTGGCATGGACATTTTCAAAGGGGTCCCTTGACCTTTGACCTCAAGATATGTGAACGAAAACTCAGCGATGAACAGAGTGAAAACTGTATCTTATTAGATAAAACAGGTGTTGACAAACTGCATATTTTGTACTTTAAAGAAGGTAATAAATCACAATATATCCTATCGTAATACTCAGCATATTGCAAAATGTTTAAGATTACAATAAGATTGTATCGTGACTTAAAGGCCCATTGTGTAGGATCTGGCAGTATCTAGCGGTGAGGTTGATATCGCAACCAAAAGAAGCCTCTCCCGTGTGCCAAGAG
This sequence comes from Adelosebastes latens, assembly GCA_916700685.1. Lineage (NCBI taxonomy): Eukaryota > Metazoa > Chordata > Actinopteri > Perciformes > Sebastidae > Adelosebastes > Adelosebastes latens. The sequence goes on along the minus strand of CAKAKR010062137.1, from coordinate 51,838 downwards.
TGTAGGATTGCTATGGTGGCCGACGCGAAAATGCAAATTGCCCTATTTAAAGCCAGTTGTTGTCAGAGTAGAGTGCTTAGAGTGTGTGTACGTGGGAAGTGAGTGATGAAGCAAGAGAGAGAGAGAGTGGCGGCGACGGTAGCGAGTAACGTTATCGACTCCGGCCCAAGCAGGAAAAGTTAACAGTGTTTGGTTTGTCCGTTCTGGGCTACTGTAGAAACATGGCGGTGCAACATTGCCGACTCTGTGAAGAGGACCCGCTCCCTATGTAGATATAAACGGCTCATTCTAAGGTAACGAAAACACTTTAACTATCGTGATAATATTGTATCGTGGAGCCTCTGGTGATTCCCACACCTACTTGATTGTGAAGTTGCACCCCAGAGAGATTTAACAGAAATCCAAAAATACTTTGTTTGCGATTTGGGAAGGTAGTTCTGCATAAAAAGTAGTGAGCTGGGGTCTCTGAGACCCCAAACTGGAATGATTCGTCATCTGAAACCTGTCATCAGTTCAAAATCATGCCTATAAGCAGTTCTCATACATTGGTAAAAGTCATTACGTATCAAAACAATATTATGTATATTTCAAGCTGTTAAAGAGGGCCTAACAGAAGTCAGACCTGTACCTGGCTTTGTCTTTTCCTTTAGTATACTTTACAGCTATACTATGTCCTGCAGTCTTCTGGGCAAACATGGAACGCTTTTCACAGAGAAATTAGCCACACAATGAGTCTGTGACCTCCTGCCGTCCTCTGAAGACCTAAAGCAGAGAGATGTTGGCCTTCTTGTGCAATTGCTCAGCGGCCTACAGTTATGTAACTGAGAGAAGACTTATTAATCAACAACATGTTGTTTGTCCAAGTGTTTGACCTATGCCCCGAAGCTGCAGACATACCATATGACTGTTTTTTATTGAAAAGGTGCTGTGTACTTGACTGAGCTAAGTGCATCATGGGTTAAGAAAAGCATTACTGTGACAGAGTATAGGCGGTTATTAGCACTCAATGCCTGGAGGGCAAAGAGAGAGCTACTGAGGATGAGCTCAGGGTCTTCCATCATAACCTCTGTGGCTTAAATAACGCCTACACTTATAATCAGGCTATGAGCTACAGTAGATACGTGGACACAAAAACACATGACACTGTGTCTGCATCCTCTCAGTCACATGAACTTCAGGATATCACTGTCACATGGTAGGGTTACTGCATAATTATGTTAGCTTCAATCAGAAAATGTATCTTCTAACAAGTAAATCATATGTGGAGTTTTTTTGGTGTATGACAATAACAAGAGAAGAGAGAAGATGTTGAAGGCAGATGGCTCCCTCTGGTGTTGGCAGCTGATAACGTATCAATATGTATTTATTTATTTATCAAATAAAACAAGAGTGCAATGATCCCAAACTCACTATGAAACAATAAAACATTTTAGAATATAACATTTTTGGGGAAGTTAATCACTCACGGAGGCGTTTTCACTTACTGTATCAACTCTATTTTTATTTATTACTATCTGTTAATTTATGCTGCTTCTTATGTCATTGTAAAGCACTTTGTCAATAGTTTCTGAAAAGTGCTATATAAATAAAATAATCATTATTTAGCCTACTGAAGTAAAAGATGATTTAAGATAATGTTCTCCAAGTTTTTTAAACTGTATATGATTAAATGTACATAGCTACAATAATAAGTATTCCTAAAAATAGATGATAGTCAGATAGTTTGTTTAACACAATAAATTGTATTTGCAATCCTTAAAACAGGAACAAAAGAGCCAAGTGGCAAAGTGGAGCAAAAAAGTAATATTTTCTTTGTATTTTTCTACACCATTTTACTACTGTATGCCACTATATACATAGTACATAGTATATGATAATATGTGGCAAATCCATCAATCCATGATTGTAATCCCTCTAAGATTCTGTATCAGGCACCTTTAGGAGCTACTAGTTGCTCAAAGTGCCACTGTTGTTTGGGGTGATGGGTGCAGGGGCGCAGGAAGAGGCCTCCTGTCTCTTCTCTCGGGCTGCTTTGTGGGAGCGCTCCTTCCTTTACGACCTCCACGCATAACTGGGACTGCTGGTGGACGAGTTGACCGCTCAGCTGAAGCACAAAACAGGCACACTGTGAGTTAGCCAAACACCCACTGTGACTATAGACTTCTATTCATACTGTATATATAACAAAAAAACCTCTCTGCCTTGCCTTTATGAACTTCCACTGGAGTCTGCTGGCGGTCGGTCTGTGCTCGGGGCACGGAGACAAGATCACCCTCTCTCCCTTGGCGTCCAAACACAACGCCCCCGAGGGACCCCATCGCACTTCAAACTCAGAGTTTAGATCGCAGTGCTGCGATGACAAGAGAGACCATCTTTGCCACTGTGTGTTACCTGTCTGTCTTGGATTTTCACAACTGTCGCCATGGTTACCTGGCTGCCCGTCCCACTGCACGGCGCTACGTTCATGGCCTCGCCCTGCACTCGTCCCTGCCCTCGGTGGTAGTCTGCACAGCTGCCGGTGCCGACATTGTACAGCTTCAAACAGGCACAAATCGGTCATGGGTCATGTCCATCGATGAGTAGAATAAATCCTCCATGTGTGTGTGTGTGTGTGTGTGTGTGTGTGTGTGTGTGTGTGTGTGTGTTACCTCGCCTGACAGTGCAGGTCTGTCCTGGGGGATGTAAAGTTGTGGATAAACTGTAGTCAGGTACCAGTGGAAGTTCCTACAGCCCAGACTCCTCTTCAGCCGCAGACGTTCTGTGATGTTAGGGCTCTCAGACTGCACAGAGGAAACAAAAAATATGTCCTCACCGTCCGTTATGTCCTTTAAATATTTGGTACACACCAAACAATCTCTTGACCACACCGGGCATACACACCTGCCTGATGAAATGAGCGAGCGTGTCTCTCCTGTAGAAGATCTTCCTGTACGCGTCCATCCAGGTGTCTGCAATCCGGATCTTGTTCCTCTGAAGCATCTCCTGGTCTGGGAAGCTGTAAGGCAGGTGGTGGTGGTCTAGGTGGGCCACACGGGAGCAAGGAACCACCTCCATGAAACCCCCGCACGACCACACCTAGGATACAACAAAAACAGGTTTATAACACTGTAATGTTGGTGTTTGTGTGCCTTTTGCTGTAAAGCAGCAGCAGCGCACGTTATAGTTATATTTCGCATGTTGGTGCACAAATTTTTATTAGTTTTACAAGCTGCATGTTGATTTTTATTTACATGCTACAATTGCAAAATATGAATTATAATGGTCATCATAGGAAAACAAGTGGTCAAGCAACATTTTCCTTTCATACTTGTGCATTTGCCAGACATTCCCAGACCACTATTCAACATGAGATGTCCATTTGCAAAAGGCATCATGCACAACATTCCTGAGGCCCTGACAGAAGGCAACTGAATCAGCCAAAGCATCGCTAAAAAAAAAGCTCACATGACTTCAGGTGAATTGGAGGATTTGAATGGAAAGTTGATAATTTTTTTTTTGCTTTACCCTGATTGACAGCTCAATTTGTTCCACTCCCCACAGCAGCATCCCAGGGTCGTAGGCTCCCACACTCTGGAAGAAATGTCTGTCGATGGCCACAACTCCGCCTCCTAACGCTGGGCTCCTGTCGTAGACAGAATCAGCATCACTTTACTGGACAAGAAGAAACAACAGGGATTTGTCTCTGTGTCACTGGAACAGAAAGACATAACACACTTCAGAGTATTACAGTCTTAGTTAGCAAGGACAAACGGATCACAGCACATAGCCCAGAGCAATGGTTCCTTAAGTTAACATGTGGCTCCTTGTCAAAGGTTATATATTTTTATGAGCTATTAGCACTTAAAGGAACAGTGTGTAACATTTCAGCGGATCTATCAGCAGAAATGGAATATAATATTCATAACTCTGTTAAGTGCATAATCACCTGAAAATAAGAATCATTGTGTTTTCGTTAGCTTAGAATGAGCCCTTCATATCTACATATGGAGCGGGTCCTCTTCACGGAGTCCACCATGTTGCTCCGCCATGTTTCTACAGTAGCCCAGAACGGACAAACCAAACACTGGCTCTGGAGAGGTGACCTGAAGGCCACCGTAGTTCTCCGACACGCTCGTGAAACTGCGGTAACGTGAGCCGTTGTGTCTACAGTCTAGGTAACCCGCAAATTGCAAAACTCTCACGAGACTCGCTGCCTGGCAACGTATCCTAAACTTAACTATTCAAGGTCAATGCCTAACTTTAACAATGTCGCGAGAGTTTCGCAATTTGCGTATTACCTTCTAGACATGACCGCGACAACGTGGTACCGCGAGCCGCCGTCTGACTTCCGCTGCTCCTAAAGTAGTGTTATTATGGTAAGGATGGCCTCTGAGCGAGGAGAATAGCGTTACCATGGTTTTGCACACGGCAGCTCACGTTACCGCAGTCTTGCAATCTGCAACCTCACCAATAGATATCGCCAAATCTTCCACACTGTACCTTGAAAGCAAAGAGGGATTTTTACCTACCTTTACTGACAGGCCAAAAGAGGTTGAACTGCAGTGTTTCACAAGGAAATTGTAAAGATAAGAGAAACAATTTTTATCTTTTCTAACTTGTTTATCATCTCATGACCCCTCCTGTCTTTCTTGCAACCCCTAAGGGGGTCAGAACCCTCATGATGGGAAACATTGGCCTAGAGGAAAGAAATGAAATGGTGTGTCTCCAAGTTCACACATCTGTACCCATAAACAGAAAAAGATAAAAGCAAACTTGATCAGTGCTTCACTCAACATTACTTCAAGTAAAACTATATTTTAGGCATATACTGGTTTTATACTGTATATGTGTCTTTCTTTCTCTGTATTGTGTTTAATTGCACTGATACATCTGGTACTACTTCATCCTCAATTTCTCTTATATGTGTATGTGGTTAGCTTAAGTGTCTGTACTTTTAGTGTATGTCTGGCTCTGTATTGTATTTTATGTTCAGGACCCCTTGAAGACTAGAGGCGCATCCATGTGCTTCTAATGGGGATCCTTAAATAAACAACAAACTGGTGTCATGAAGTACAACTGCATCATGTTGCTGTAAACTCACTGCACAGGTTGAACAGCTGAGTTTGGATCCTTGTCTTGCAGCTGAGTGTTAGATTCCCAGTGGAAGTCGAGTCTCCAGTCGAACACTCCCCTGACTGGCCACTGGGTGGCATTGTACTGAAAGGTCTGCCAGTCTATCACATCCATGATGGGGGAAACCACTCTGGTCCTGCACAGAGATCAACAATCAATTTTATATTCAAATTTGTCTTTTTTTCATTGACATTTATCAAGTAGAGTGATTCAAATTGAGGTCGATGTTGTGAATGAGAAGTAGATGCCTGTCTGTCAAAGATTTTGATGATTTATAATTCCTAACCAGCCCTCGTTGGTTACATTTTCACTTGTTATTCCAAGTGTGTGTGCAGTGAGATTCGTGCTGAGAAAAAGAAAAATATTTCCTCATCAGTGTGTGTCTGTGTTTGAATGTGTTTCAGGCTTATGTCACATTAGTTAAGTTTTAATGACAGACACACTGTCCTTTGTTGGGGTCTGTTCTGGTTCGCATATGCTATTTGAAATATCTCTCACAAGAGGCCATGTGTGGTGTGATGCTCAGAGGAAATGGAATGAAGAGATTAAAAGAGAGCGAAAAATGGGAGAAGGGTCAAACATGTGGCTGAGAGAGTTGAACTTTTGCAGATTCCAGGTCTGAGAGTTCAGCCTAATTACCTAGTCTAATTAGAGCCACGCTGCAGGCAGCCTGAGACACAGGACTGGAGCCAGATCATGAGAGCTGAAGCTTTGGATACACACACAAGCACATGTATCCCAATGCCTTGCTAATGAGTCGGGACAACTGATAACTCTGAACCCTCGGTCTTCTCACTTCTCTCAAGTGGTTCTGTCAAACAGCAGTAGAGAAACGAGCAGACCAGCAGAGTTTGGGCACAGCTGCTATGGGTTGGGTTTCACTATTGAGGAAATGTGCATTGGAATAACAAAGAATTTGGCACTGCTGTTTCATCATTATTTGTACATAATTAGAATAAATAGTACCTGTCCTGGGCAATTCTCTCCAGTAGTGGCTCGAGCCAGCCCTTCTGGCATTCACAGTGGGAGTCCATGAACACCATCACCTCCCCTGCAGCTCTGGCAGCACCCAGAGAGCGGCACCCTCCAACACCCAGGCGCCTGGTGCTGCGAATCAAACGCACCCCTTCCAGATGAGACACGTACTCACTTAGCACGCTCTTCAGGTGGCCTAAGAAGTAAACAGAGACATTGGCATGTGGTCAGCACAGGATGGAGGATGGATGGATGGATTGATGGATGGATGGATGGATGGATGGATGGATGGATGGATGGATTGTTGGATGGATTGATGGATGGATGGATGGATGGATGGATGGATGGATGGATAGATGGATTGATGGATGGATGGATGGACTGATGGATGGATGGATGGATGGATGGATGGATGGATGGATGGATGGATGGATTGATGGATGGATGGATGAATGGATGGACGGATGGATGGATGGATGTGAACAGATAGAGCAATTCACCGTGCTGGCTCAGGTCGTCCACCAGCAGAACCTCCTGCAGATACTGTTTGGGTGCAGTATCCAGCACGCTGTGCACGGTTCGCAGGAGCGTGGACCAAGCCTCGTCATGGAAACAGATAACAACACTGGCCGACGGCAGCGACTCGCTGTACTGCTCCACCAAACACCTGTTCAGTGGGGAAACAAATTCACACCGTCAAAGGAACAACTTCATTAAACTCCTGAATGCACTTCCTATAGAGATACGATCATCTAACTCTGTATCCACTTTTAAAAAACTTTTGAAAACACATTTCTTTAGGATAGCATTCCTATAAGTAGAAGGGTATACATATATGTATGTATACATCCGTTTCTGGATGCATGTGTACATTTATACACATTTATGTATATATACTGTATATTTGTTTTATCAACTTGTCCTACCATTTTACCACTTCTATTATTATTGATATGTTCTGTGATGTTCTGTTTTAACAGTTACCATATCTTTTACTTTATTTATCTGCTTTTATTGTCTGATGTTCTGTTTTAACAGTTACCATATCTTTTACTTTATTTATCTGCTTTTATTGTCTGATGTTCTGTTTTAACAGTTACCATATCTTTTACTTTATTCATCTGCTTTTATTGTCTTGTGAAGCACTTTGTAACATCTGTTTTGAGAAGTGCTATATAAATAAATGTATTATTATTATTATTATTATTATTATTATTAACATTGAACTATGCAATCCATTGTTTGTAATTACAACAGTCTATAAACCAACTTTTAAGTAGATGAGCTTACAGACAAACCCATCAAATACACTATAGAGAAAACAACCTCAACATTCAAAACCAAAACAAAACCAGGAAAAGAAATAACAATAATGATAATGACAAAAAGAAAGAGTAGAGTTAAAAAAAAAAAAAGAAACGCGTTTTTGCGCATTTTCAGCGCAAAAGTTTCGGTGCCGTGAGCTTTTGGACACTCACTCCGGATTGCGCGCCTCGGGCAGACTCCGATGCAGTGAGATCCTCTCGCTGACCACCTCGTTGAAGCCGTACTTCTCTAATGCAGAAAACTCCACATCCCTCTCCATACCTTCCAGGTGGAGCCGCACTGCTCTGCCCATCTCACCGTGCGTCGGAGGCGCAATATTCTTATTTGCTCCAGGCAGAAGCACCTTGTAGTTATTCTTCTTCTTCTGCTGCGGTGGCGGAGGGCTCTTGGTGTCCTGCGCCGACGGCACGAATAGAAGCTGGTCTTCTTGCAGAGTATTCAGCGGAGCGAGGTCGACACCGAGCTCTAACGCGGGGTCCCGGGAGTCCACGATGACCTCCAGGTCCGGTGCGCTGGGAATCCGCTGGAGAGGGCGTCGTGGAGGTCCAGGCTGACTTTGGTTCCGGTGGTGGTCCCGGTTATTAAAGATGTCCGAGAGCGCCAGAGTGACCAGGGCAAAGCCGAGGAGCAGCAGCCAGAGGCAGAGCACCTTCCTCCGGACAGCAGCTCCTCCTCTGCCCCACAGCCTCATGATGAAGAGTGCGCAGGAGACAAGTTGGTCTGTCTTCTTGACTTCCCCATGTTTTTTTTAGCTTCAACTTTTTAAAGTCGATTACATTTCACCAATAAAGTGATGAGAAGAAGGATTATCTAAAAAGTAGAAAAAGAAATAAGTCGCCCATCAGTTTTCTGGAGTGCAGCTCTGCATCCATGGAGCACCAGTGACAGACAGACAAAGCAGGTTCAAGATAAACCCTCAACTTCTTCTTCTTCTTCTCATGGTGGAGGTGCGCACACTTTGCCTCTTTGTATCCAGCTCATCCCGCGGTCCTAAAGCCAGTTTGAGCTCACAAATAAATGCCTTGAAGATGCACCTGATGCATCCACCTGCTGCTACACCTGCTGAGTTGATCCTTTAAAGCAAACTCTATATAAAGTCAGCTGATAACAGGGATTTAAACACCTTTTGATCAGAATCAGAATCAGAATCGTGTTTATTGCCATGTGTAAGAGGTATACACTAGGAATTTGCTTTGGTTTTGTTGGGGCAAGTAAAACAGTATAATAACAAAAAGAATAGATAAAAACGTAGGAATAAAATAAGAATAAAAAAATTTAATTTCTACCAATATACAATATACAAAATAAGGAATGGAAAATATCCTAAAATTCCAGTTCCAACACACATTCAAAGTCAGTTTTATAGTGTTTTTGCATAAATCTATTTAGGGATTTGAATGCATATGGGAGTCAGTAGTTATAGTTTTATTATAGGCTGTCATATAGGGTGCCAAATCCTGTCATGGGATTGTACAGGATCCTAAAAAGCTCCGAATGTCAAAACTTGGTTTGTTTAATAAGCAGCCCACATTGCAGTGGAATGAGACAGTGTTTTTATGTTTCCTCCAGTTGTGTGTGTGTGTGTGTGCATGTGTGTGTGTGTGTGTGTGTTTGTGAGAGAGAGAGAGAGAGAGAGAGAGAGAGAGAGAGAGAAAGTCTGCTCGGTGCAGGCGTCTCCCCGGTGCGTCACACATCAAAGATGCGCTCTCCGGCCAGCTGGCGGCGCGCCTCACAGTCCCATGACCGTCTGTCAGTGCCGGGAAGCGGGAAGCGGGGCGGTCGGAGCTTCGATCTCTCCGGTCGGTTCTCTGAGGAGATCTTGGCAGCGCAGGCAGCTGTTTTCAACTGAGCGCAGACAAAGACCTCAGTCCACCTCTGTTTGAGTTTTCTTTTCTTTTTTTTTGACCAGTGGAAAATTGTTTTTTTTCCTAAGTTATCACACGCAAGTGGCACCAGAATCAAATTATGAAAAGTTTAAAGGAACAGTGTGTTGTTGCATTTCAATGGAGAAGAAATGTAATATAATATTCATAAGTATGTTTTCATTAGTGTGTAATCACCTGAAACTAAGAATCGTGTGTTTCCTTTACCTTAAAATTATCATGGATGTATTAAAAGAACAGGATACAGCGTTGGAGGCGGGGCCCCGGTCATTCCTATGAGAGTTGCTCATTGGCGCATGAAGCCTAAATGGCTCGATTTCCGTCTGGAAAAGTACCCGTATCTTGGCGGATCTTGGGCAACTGGGACATGCGCAGTAGCGTCTGCTCGGTCACGGCTTGCGCTCCAGCCTCGGTCTGGGTCTAACTCACATGAACGGAGGAAGGGAAATAACTGGATTCGGCTATTAGTGCATTTTAAACTTTAAAAACTTAATTTTTTAAATAAGGGCTATTAGAGTGTTCGTACTGGGAAGTTGGATCACCTCAAAAAATGTATCTGCTGAGTTACAGACGTCTCTTTCCCAATGTAAGTCTATGGGAAAAAGTATTTTTGGGCCCAACGGCATCACGTGACGGACACGGAAGTTGCAGTACCGCCGTTTGGCCACTACGAAAGTCCGGATCGTCGACCGGCGCACTTCCTGGGGGCTTGAAAATGAGCCACCATGTTGCTCTGCCATGTTTCTACAGTAGCCCAGAACGGACAAACCAAACACTGGCCCTAGAGAGAGCCTTTCGCGTTTTTTAGGCTTCGTCCGATTTCGCATACTATACAATACATACTCAACAGGTGTACTATCGTTCAACATACTTTTGTGTGAATTAACAGTATGTATGTCTCTTTTCGGACGCAGTAATTTACGTTGTAAACTTCCTGAGAGTCCCCTTGCCGGTTGGAGACGTGTAACCATGGTAACCCGTGCCAACCTCATGTGACCAAAAACGACAATTTGTGAAAATCAAAGTCTGGATTAATTTAAAAGATATATTAGATTACACCTAGCAAAGTGAAATATTATACTTACAGTTAAATTGAAGTGTTATTGATGTTACAGAGCTTTATGAACGTTGTCTTCACTATACCGCATTGCATTGTGGGATATTTTTGCCGCCGTAGTGTCCAACGTTGCATACTGTAACATTTCACCGGAATTAGTATGCAATTTGCGTACTATTGGTTTCATACTAAGGTTTCGGACATAATAATATATCTGACATACTGTTTTAGTGTATTAAATAGCATAGGGAATTTCGGACGCAATCCAAATTTTACATATTGGCCAAACGGTGGTACTACAACTTCCGTGTCCATCACGTGATGCCATTGGGCCCAAAAAGACTTTTTCCCATAAACTAACATGGAAAAGAGACCTGTAAATCAAAGGATACTTTTTTTAGATCAACTTTTTATTTAAATCATTAGGTCCTTAAAGTTGTAAAATGCACTAATAGCCGAATCCAGAGTTATTTCCTTCCTGTGACTGAGCCCCAGACCGCGTCTGGAGCGAGGGATGGAGCGAGGGCTGGAGCGAGGGCTGGAGCGAGGGAGGCGGGGTTAAAGGAAACGCTACTGCGCCTGCTCTATGGGCCCAATGGATGCAGAAGATCGCCGGATGATCCGGGTAATTTATCACTCGGCAGTCGAGCCATTTTGGCTTCATGCGTCACTGAGCCACTCTCAAATATGGACGGGGCACCGCCTCCAACACTGTATCCACAGTTCTCTTTATACATCCATGAGTCCACCATGTTGCTCCGCCATGTTTGGACAAGCTAAAAACTGGCTCTAGCGAGAGCCTTTCACGTTTTTACATTGCCTGAAGGCCACTGTATACGCTTGCTCCTAAAGTAGTGTTATTATGGTAAGGGTGACCTCTGAGCGAGGCGAACGGTGTTACCACGGTTTTGCACTAGTTACCACAGTCTTGGAAAGGGAGGTGTGAGCGGAGGGGTACTCAGTTGGTTGCAATCTGCAACCTCACCACTAGATGCTACCAAACCCTACACACTGGCCCTTTAAGGGCAAATGCCATGTAAGGACAAAAGTCATGTAAGGACAAAAGTCATGTAAGGATTTCAATGGAAAAGGTCTAATAATTTCCTAGTGCATTTTCCAAATGATCTCAGGGAGATATTTTCTTTATGGTTATAGCCAACATAAGGTCAGACTGTACCCTTTTTTTCTTCACTGCAACAGTAGAAATGAAGACCATCTGTGTTATTCTGCTTCACAAGCTCTGTTATGGAGCAGTGAAAGGCCATACAACTTGGCAGTGCAGCATAGGAGCTTTAAAACCAGTTGCAGTCAGAGAGACCAGTTCGTCCTGGTGGTGGTCTGTCTGTCTGTGTGAGTGGGTGGGTGGGATTAGCAGGTCTTCCTCCCATTATCCACGGAGACACCTCAGGATGACAGGGCAGAATGGCTTCTTCTGATCATGATTACAGTACACAGAGGAGGGAGGGGGACACCTGGAGAGATGGACTGAGAAGTTGAAAGAGCGAAGCAGCTTCAGAGCAACAAAGATGAGGGTGTTGCAAAGACGGTGGAAATGAAAGAGGACACGAAAGATCACAGAGACAGAAGTGACTATGACTTCTGTCTCCTTGTGGGAATACATTTATAAGCCTCAAGATTGAAAAGGCAGAAAGTCTTCATGTATTTTCAGTGCTGCACAGTGAACACTCCCATATGTTCCGTCCTGCAGCCAAAACACACACTGAATTGAAGTTTCCACTGCCAGCACATTTGCACACACACACACACACACATAAACACCAGAAGAACATGGACACACACATTTATGGACACACGCGCACACACTGAAGGTCCAGTCCAGTCCACATGCTCAGGAATGTGCCTGCATACCAGCATCCGACTAGAAGCCAGAGCTGTAAATGAGAAGGCACGACAAGTACTCGCAGGCATCCTCACGCACACACACACACAGAAACAAAGAAAGAGAGAGAGAGAGAGAGAATAACAGTCTGTGTTGTTGTTCATTCATATTTATTTTTATAGTTTTACAACCAGTGATGTCTGGAGCCTTCTGTCTGTGCTGCTGACAAAGAAGAGACACTGAGAGCTTCTACTTTTATCATTTTGAGTTATTAGAGCCAAAACTATTAGTTGATTAATCTAAAAGTCCATCAACAGAAAACGCACCCGGTTAGACTGTCGTCAGGCTATTAAATCAGTCGCTATAAGCACCATGTGGGTCAATAGGGGGCCTACTACACCCAATAGTAGGTATATCATCTATTCACATGCTAGATTTTCCCTAAACTAAATCAAGTGTTTTGTTGCCTAAACGTAAAGAAGCCATTTTGTTTGTGTTCAAAACGTAAACTGTGAATATTTACTGTTTGGTTTTTTTGTATTATTCTATGATTATAAACTCAATATCTTTTACGTTTCGACAAAACAAGACACTTGGAGACGTTACATTGGACTCTGGGAAACTGTGATGCAATATTTCTGACGTATTATAAACTAGAAGATTGATCAATAAATGGAGAAAATCCTCAGAAAATGAATTGATATCAAAATAATAGTCACAGCCATGTACAGTATATCTATATATGTTCTAATAATGTTTAAAGTATTGTTGTCTTGTAATGATTTGTTAAATTATATATGAAAGCAATATTCAATAACTTGTAACTGAGTTTTGTGTGTGTGTGTGTGTGTGTGTGTGTGTGTGTGTGTATGTGTGTGTGTGTGTGTGTGTGTGTGTATGTGTGTGTGCTAGGAGGAGCAGCGGAGTGGTGCTGCCCTCTACTGGAGGATGAGCAGCATTGATTTTTTTGACGTTTTTTTTTTTTTTTTTTACATTTCGTGTTTATTTGACAAAAAAATCTTAACTCAAGGTCCACTTACTTAGATTTCTTCCGGTACTTTCAGTCACATCTCGTGGCCTTCATCAGCTGATTTGCTCGGTTGTCATGGAGATGGATGGAATCAACGAATCATTTGATGTTTTGTCTCAGACATTCATTCATGTTTATTCTCAGTATAACATCACTGATGATAAACACGTGATCACACATGAAAACTATTAAGTAAGTTGTGTGTTTTGTTATTATTAATGAAACACTGACGTCACTGAAATGGCAAAAAAAAATCTATCAGAAAACAACTCTTTTAATGGATTTGATTCCCAAACAGCTGGACTTTAAATAATCATTTAAATTTAAATTATCTTATGTAATTATGAAGCACACAAATCATCATGATATCACCTTATATTTAAAATATAGCTTTTTCTCGGTGAATGTGAAAGTCTTGTCTGAATTTCAGACACTGTCACTGCATTATTATTATTATTATTATTATTTATTTTTCATTCTTGACACCAGTCAGTATAGGCCAAGGACATTATTATTTATTCTACACTGTGTACTAAATTGCTACATGCTGTTTCAAAGTCTCTTTTCCTCTCTTTTGTTTCTCATTGGATTCAAAACTGTAAATCAATAACAGATAATTGAATTTCAATTTCAACTTAAATTAGTTACTTGTAAATTAAATCTAGTCATATGTTTTTCCAGAAATTCCACACAATAGGTTATTTTTCTTCTTCAGATCACAAATGTTTCTCTCTGTGTTGCAGGATTGATAAAAAAAAATTCTCTTTGACTTTTTGAACAGAAATGTCATTGTGAGTCTGCAGTTTGTTTGGGAGCCCTTTGCTGCAGTTTCCAAACTCTCGTTGTGACAGCAGAAGACCCGCTGGAGTAACGACATTAATCACATGTTGGATTGTGTTATAAAAAAGAACACAACTTAGAAGCTAAATCATCCGCTTTTCCTTCTGCTTTTATGGAGGGCATGCAGATGTGTCGCAACAGCCCGCTCGGACCTCACGCATCTCACGCAGCCGTGTGCGTCTCACCGTGACACAGCTGGATCAAATAATGCGGTCATGTGCTCATCTGTCACACATTCAAGGTTATCTATCAGACGTTCGAGATAGAAACAAAATGCAAAACGCATCTAAATAATACAATTATGTAATTGCATTATAGGCTACATTTAATAAGCTAATAATTCACGTTGCATCCCATGTTTGTTTCCCTTTTATTTAACAGCTTTTATCCATTCAGGCAAAAATAGGGTCAAAATAAGTGGAATTTTCTTGAAATTATAACAAAATGTATTTCTATAAAATACTTGTTAAAGAGGACGGTCTGCAGGACAGATCATAATGCACTATACTCTTTTTTAACAGTCTCTTCTGCACTATATTCACTTTTTTAATAGTCGTGTATTACAGCTGTTACCCTGCACTATATTCAGTTTTAACAGTTTTCTTCATCTCCTTGTATTTTTATATCTGGTATATTATTTTTTTGTACTTTGTACTTTGCACTACTAACTTTTTTACTGCCTTTTTACAAACATGTTTTGCACTATGGAACTGTGATGCTGGAAACTTGAATTTCCTAAGGGATCAATAAAGTTACTATCTATCTATCTATCTATCTATCTACAATGAGACAGGCTGTTTTATCTTCTTCTTTTTTTTTGTAAATCAGAAATAAAATGTCTGCAATAGCATTCAAATTCCCTAAGCAAAAATCATACTATCAGCAGTCAACAATCACCATGCAATCAAAAACATTTTTGCCCAAAAAAACACAAAACAGGAAAGAAAACTCTTGGTCAAACCAGAAAAATTAAATACAAATTTGTGAGGGACTAGGAAAAAAGTGAGTTGCACTATTACTTTATGCACTTTTCTCCATTTAACTCACTCACTCAGCTGACAGTGTGTCCATGAATAAGATGGCAACTTTTATTATGTGATGCTGGAAACTTGAATTTCCCTCGGGATCAATATATTTACTATGTATCTATCTAGCTATCTATCTATCTATACAATTAATCAATATTTATTTTTGGTTTCAGGATCAAATCAAGACAAAAATAAGCTCTCAAAAAAAAAAAAAAAAAGATGGTCAATCACCAAGTAACCTTTTCTAAGATACATTATACAATCATTATTATTCAAAATAGAAAAATAATAAACCATAGACATTAGTAATAACTTTAGATTTCCGAATAAATTGACGCTCCTTCGAATATTAAAAGTCTTTATAATTTCTCAGCATGCAGGGCAAAGGGTGAGGAGTCGTGCGCAAAGATTGTGTCTTTGCGCATCTCGTCTCTCATGAGTTTCCTGCGTCCAGGAGACTTAATGAGGGATGAGATGCGTCCTGTTAGGAAACATCACATGTTTGTGCGCTCAGCGACCAACAGATTAAATTGCTGAACATCAGGACAAACAGGGGGAAGTACTATAGTAGAGCTGGACGAGCACAGAGAGGGACAACATCTGTCTGTCGACACACTTATTATAGGCTAGTAGATATTTTGGATAAGCTGTTTATTTTAAAATATATTGTCGTCTTTTTTTCTCCTGCTGAAGAGTGGAAATGGAAGCATTGCGATTCGTTTTTCTCCTGGTTTGTGCCTGCTCTGTTTATCAAGCTGATGGACAAAAAAGTAAGTTTTAAAGTTATTTATGAACAGTATAGTCTGACGAGAACGAATATAGAAATTTTATCTATACAGACTCACTGAATGTCCAACTTAAATTCAAATATTCACACTAAAATCACAGAAATGATTTAATCATATGGGCCTTAATGGCTTATTAAGAAAAATCATGTTACAGTAGTTATTAAGTGTGGAAAAGACTTTTGATATTCGATGTTTGTCTCGCAATTTTTTGTTCTACCTGTTAACTCTGAGTCCCATGAGCTTAATTAAGACATGAGCCCTGGCTGAGAAAACTATCTACACAAAGGAAAATCCATAAAAAAATACAATATATCTTAATTAATATAACTATTTAATTCATAATGTGCAGCTGATATGATTCCAAATGGAAAAATTAAGCCTCAAACAATTAAAAAACATATTTTTATTACACATTATCAATATGAAAACAACAAGTTGTTTTACTATTACAGCTGCATATGTAGTTTAAAATGTTAATGTTTGTCATGCCATGAGCTGATTATCTGCACATGATGTGTTTTTCCTTTAATCAAATCACATTGATGGAATTTGTTGTTTTCGTCTCTGCCATCCCTTAAAATATGTCATTCAGTCTAAATTAAGACACAAGCCAGAAACAAAAGGCACCGAATTATAGAGAATAATATAATTAATAAATAAAAGACATCTGATATCTGGTATCAAAATTATGATCATCTCCCTCAGAACAGCTACTGTTATTCCAAATTTTATTTCCAAACTTTTTTCTGTTTTATGTGTTTGACATCTGCAGTGGTGATTGTTTTTACTAAAATATTTCATTAATTAAAACTAGAAAAAACCTGATCTCATCATTAATATTTGCCTCAAAAGGATCCCCACACAATAATCTCCCCCATTCAAAGACTCCAAAGTCAGATGATTTCTTTTCAGATGGGTATAGCTTCTCATTATTTTCTACACTGCATATCAGGTGACACAGCTGAACATTTTCATGTCAAAAGTTTAATTACAAAAATGAGAAATCCATTATATACTTAACCTTGCAGACATGGAATAAAAACTCCTTTGGAGCTGGTCTTGAGATAGGCTAATTAATTAGTTTAAGAAAGATAAAAGAAAAAATCCAATACATGACTCTTAAATGTGCATGATTGATTAAAAAAAAAATGTCACTAGGGGACCCTGGACAAGTTTAAGTTCCCCTCAGTGATCCTCATTTTAAAGGACTTCTTAAGGAGTCTTAAAATGTGCTTTGTTCTCACTCTCCAGCTTTCGCTGACATGTTCTCCCACAAGCATGCAAAAGTAAGGAAGTTTCCATTTCCAATTCCACCAATCCCTGGCTGGAGTCCTGACTCCAATCCATGGGATGATTACCTCTACCCTCCACTAATCCCAAAGGCAAACGAGCTCACGCACCACAAAGGTGAGTAAAAGTCATCTTTCTCTTCTGAATTCTTCCTATGTTTGGATTTTTTTTTTTCACCTGGAACGTCCACTTTTTCGGCAGGTACACCCACAGTTCATCTTACCAGCGACAGTCCTGCTCTCAACGGCTCTCACCTCTCCTTCACCGCCAAGCTGAAGTACCCACCGTGCCAGAAGGAAGACGCCAATGGGGACATTGTTTGGGATGAGCACTGCGAGGATGGTACGGAGCTCGAGGCCTCAGGTGCTGCCAGAAAAAGCCAGGCCAGGCCCCCGAACACATCCACCACAAAACACCACTGCATCACATTAGACTGCCACAGCACAGGAGTGTAGTAATTATAAATGGCTGAACAAGCACACTTAAAGTAGCAGTAGTTCATTTTTGGGCCACTTGGGGGCAGCGAAACAAACTTTAAACAACAACATCGACATATTATCAATTTATAAAGATTGAAGTTGTGTTTCTGTCCACCTGGTGAATGTAAGTCCAACAGAGAGCTGCAGGAATGAGTCGTAAGACCCAGAAATGAGTTAGCATTTAGCACTTCTGGTTCCCTCGTCTGGAAGTCAATGGGTTTTTTGAATGGGTTTTTAATTAGATGTCTGAAATAAGGTCTGTGGTTAATACAAACTTAAGAGATTTTAAAGTTTTGTTCTACGATATTAAATACACCAATAAATACCCCACTCGTGTATTTTGATGCCTTTACGTGTCTTCAGAAAGCGGTTGCTAACAAGTGGCTAAATGAGACTAAACGTCATGTAGTTCGTTTACAGCCTAACATTAGCTTTTTAATTCTGGCGATTGCATTCACGCTTCAGAAATCATAAAAGTGTGTTCATTTGTGAAGATCATTTAACAAATGTTTGTTTGCCACAGAGCTTATTTTCTGCAATAATCCAGATCTCAATGGAAAAATCCCATTGGCGTTTTGTCAAGGGAACCCATGGCGATGCTAACTTCATGGCTGGCCTACAAAAATACGTCATCCCTGTACCACTCTGTATTCACTCTCCTTTTAGCTGTGTTTTTGGTCTCCACCAACTCTGGAGGGAAATGCCCAGCTCTTTAGCTGCTAAATGCTCCACTATGTTCACCAGTTAGTCACTAAATTTGTCCATTTGCTGTATTTGGTGTGTAGTGGATTTATCAAATATAAATTTGGTTGAAAACAACTGCCTGCTGCTGCTAGAACAAAGATGGTGAGACTTAACCAAAACAATAAAGCTGCAGGCCATAAAATCAAAACTATGCGCTTAAAGAGGCTAAAATGGCCCATAGAGCTGAGGGGAACTGCAGTGTTCGGAGATTTGTCACCATGAGGGACCCCTTTCACATTACAAGTAGTCATCTGACCCATTGTTGAAAGAAAGATATAAATTAGTTGTTTTTAAATAACACAACCTCACTCTCTTTTCTCCTGAGCAGCCAATGGACAGGTGCGTTCTGGCTACGTGTACAACTGGACTTCCTGGTTGGATGACTACGGCTTTGGAAAGTGTACAGACAAGACGAAATGCAATGTGTTCCCCGATGGGAAGCCCTTCCCTCAGAGCAACGACTGGAAACGCAAGAGCTACGTCTACGTGTGGCGCACAATGGGTGAGACACGCAGGTTTAAAGATTCACACACATGCAGACCCAAAAACAAAATAAGTAACCATTTTACTCTCTCTCTGTTTGTCCCAGACCAGTACTACGAGACATGGGACGGCTCCTCATCCAGTATAACCATCAACACCACCGCCTTCGCTCTGGGGTCAGAGGTCATGGAGGTCATGGTCTACAGGATAAGTGACCGCAGGAAGTACAGCCCCCTCACCACTGACTTCACCATCTTCTTCGTCACAGGTGGAGACAAACTCACACCTTCAGCTCATACAACTTTCATGTTTCAGCCAAACAGACAGATGCAAACACAAGGAGAAACCTAGAGAATGAATTATGTATGACTCCCCCTTACACACTCTTTCTTAGATAAGATCCCGGTGGCAGTTTACATCTTCCAGAAGGCTGCGCTCAACCAGTCTGAGAATGTTTTCTTTCGTGGTGAGGACGTGGACTTTAAAGTCATGCTCCACGACCCCAGCGGCTACCTCAAAACCGCAGCCTCCATCGACTACATCTGGGACTTCCGAGATGGCAACCAGCTGGTGACACACCGCGACATGACCACACACGCCTACAAGATGGTGGGGAACATCACTGTGAAGCTGGTGGTGGAGGCGGCGTTCCCTGTAGAGTGTCCGCCCACCTCTGCCCCCGCAACTCAGGGGAGCTCTACGAAATCACCTCCCACAGGTACTGGACACTGACACATAGATACGACCCTATAGGTGAACAATGTAATGAATATATGGTATTTCATTCATTCACATGTATTCACACAGGAACAAACATACTGTGTATACCGACACTGCACAGCTGACATGTACACCAGTAAAAATACTGTTATGTACTTTATGATAGACAATATTATAAAACTGTTTTTTTACATTGAAACAACAGTACGGTCTAGTAGGTAAAGATGAGGTCTTTAAAGGGTCAGCTCACCCAAATTAATAAAAAACTATTTTCTCACATAGGCTACTGCTATCTAGCCATTTAGATAGTTTTGGATTTATTTTCCCAGGTTTTGGGATTTTTAGGGACCATTCAGGGACTATTTCTTTTATAGAAAGTAGTTCCAATAAACTGCAACATCACCTCTGATGACACAAGCTGCTGTTGCCTTAATATCTCTCTCTCTATATATATACAACATGTACAGCACCTTTCATACAGGGGGAGTAGTTCAAAGTGCTTTAGAGCAAAGTGAAGAAACAAGAGAATAAATAAAAAAACAGACAGATAAAAACGTGCACATTATGCACGATAAAACAATGCAATAAAAAAACAAAGGCATAAGAACAATAAAACACGTAAATGATAAAAACAAAATACAAATAAAAGCAAAGGAAGAGCAACAGCTAGTTAAAGGCAATGCTGAATAAATACGTTTTTCAATTATCGCTTAAAAATGTTCACAAAGCTTGCATCTCTTATAGCCTTGGGTAGTGAATTCCACAGTTTTGGTGCATAATTAAAAACAAATCTGAGCTGCTGATTTTCTTATTTAAAAATGTAAAATGTAAATCAACTCTTAATGTCACAATTTGCACAGCACACAGCGAAATTTTGCTTCTGCATTTAACTCATCCTAGTATATTAAGAGCAGTGGGCAGCTGCTATACAGTGCCTCGGGTGCAGATAAGTGGGGTTGGTGTCTTGCTCTAGGGCACCTCAGCAAACTAGCACCTCTCCAGCTACCAGTCCACACTCCATACTTTGTCCATGCGGGGACTTGAACCAGCGACCTTCCAATTGCCAAGCCAAGTCCCCACACACTGAGCTATTGCCACCATTTGTGTGATGGTTTGTCACTCAAGACAAGACAAGATAAAACTTGATTCATCTTGAGGGAAATTGCTGATAACAAAAAGGTGCAAAATCCAAAATATATTCTCTATATACAATGCCAAAATAACATTATAAGCACATTCATCTCCATTTTACAGAAGTTTCGGAGCAGGGAATCTCAGGGAAAGCTATCTCAAATCTTGGGCAAATAAAACCAAAACTATCAGCATGGTACATAACACAAGATATCAGAAAGTTTTTTTGTAATTTGGATGAACAGGACACCAGATCACTGCTGTTACACAACTGGTGCTGCGGTCAAAAACCTTGATGGACAAGACAAAGCAAGAAGTGTCTTTCCCTGCAGAGTTCACTGAAGTGTTACCTCACAAAACTAGATGTGTCATAACTGTGTTCCTGTGTCTCTTCCTCCAGAGTCCACACCTTTACCCGGTACTCATGCTGGCACTGTCAAGATGGAGAGCACGCAGGGTGAGTCCCACAGCGAACAGTGTGTTTGTTTGTTCTTTTTGTGTGTATAAGAGAGAAAGAGAGCGAGACAGACTGGAGGAAGTGTGTGTATCTGAGCACGGGGCTCACTAAGTACGGGATAATACTGCTATATACGGTCTGCTATACATAGCAACGGTCTGCTATAGAGAAATTACAGACCGCAGAACGCCGTGATTGACCAATCGGAATCGAGTATTCAACACAACCGTGTAATAAATATTAATGAAGACCCATTAACTTGACTATAAAATACTTGTCCAGTGAGTCCATGTCTTGTCACTTCCTGTTTCAGTTCCACCCACCACAAGCCAGCCCCTCCCCTCCTTCTCTACCACCACCATGATGCCAGGCGCGCCCACCACGGAGCCCCTCCCCTCTATTGCTCCCAATACGACCCCAGATTCCACCGCCCTGGCCAGTCTCCGCGCCAGGCGCCTCAACACCAAAGGGTGCTACCACTACGTCTATGGGCCCTTCACGGCCAACATCAGCATTATTGGTAGGTGGCAGGCTGCATTTTCAAAGCGGCGTGCATTGCTGTTTGTCACAGTGTTTTTTATGATACTAACACCAGATGGTGCCAAAGTCAGACATTTTTAAATTGCACACATAGTGGCTTTAAAATCTAATTGGAAAAGTGGTGGATTTTTATAATAGTATGATACTTTATAAAAAAAGGAAATAATATATCAGTTTGTAATTTAACCTTTAATTTATAATTTATTTAGTGGCATGGCTGCAGGGATGCCAATGTGTCAGTGAAATATCTCAACAACTGTTGGATGGATAGCTCTGAAATTGTGTACAGGCATTTATGGTACCCAGAGGGTGAATCTTGATGACTTTGGTGATTCCTGAATTTTCCTTTAGAGCCATCATTGTCCATTGTCCAACTGGTTTATGACCAAATTCCTAATTCCTAATGACATCATCCTCAGCTGTACTTAATTATCAAATGTTAGCATCCTAACACCCTAATCTAAAATTGTAAGCATGGAAAAAATTCACTGTGTTCTAATACCCATACTACCACACTATTTAGTATGCCAGAAAAAAGATTTAGTATGTCAAATGCAGTATGCCAAAAGTACCAGGATGTCCTACTACATCTGGTTGCATTTTGCGGTATGCAAGCCAGCATTACTTTGTGGCTATTCTGACCCACAATCCTGTGCAGCGGAGATATGAGCATGAGGGTCAAAGTTCAAGGCGCAATGTTATGAAGAAGTAGTATGTCTCACAGCCTCACAGAGCCGCTAGCATGGCTGTATAGACTCTTAGTCTCGTGTTTTGAGGATGACACAAAACCAATTCAGTAGGAAGGATATTATTGTTTTCACATAGTCATGTATATACCATTCCAAAACTCTGATGCAACTCTAGTAAAGTAAACAAGTAGACCCCATAGAGAGTAAACAAGTGACTGTGTTGTCCAGCTCCGCTGAGCAGAACAGAGCTGCAGTCAGCCGGGCGAACACCCAGTCAGTGGTAGTCATATGAAACTGGCCTTTTGTGTCCTATGTTGAATTCTGTAGAGTGATTTCTGCACAAATCTGATAAAAAATATCATATTCAATTAACTCATAAATTTCAATTTCTTATTCACATTTTTATGTGATGGGGGATTGTAGTTTCATTTTAAAATTGTTACTCCTTATTGATATTTCCCCTTAAATCTGTCTTTATGGAGTTAAACACACATATACACAACACCCTCCACTAAAAAAAACATTGAGCTTCATCATTCTAATGTTATGAGAAGATGAACTGCATGAATGTGTTCTCCACAGAGCCCAAGCACAAACTGAACAGCCGGCTAAAGAGTCGCATTGTGGGCGTGTCGGCTGACAGAGTGACCAACACTGACATCAGCTTCCTGGTGAAATGTCTTGGCAAGTGAGTATCTATAATTATTGCATTATCCACTTTATATGAATGTTAAACAGGCTAAGTTTATATTTATGTTTCTCATGACTGCTGTTGGGTGAAATCCCAAATTTGTTTCTCAGTTTTAAACATTTCTACCTCATAACTATAAATCAATACAATACAGAAATTAATTACTTGTATTTAAACGGGATTTAAGTCATTTATAGATTTTAATTATATTATGGTCATACAAATAATGTACAGAATGACCTGAAATTGTCAGATCTGATTACTATGGGGGAATTTAAGCCAGTTTTAAAAGATCAAGAATGATTTATGCATTATTATTGTTTTTTTTATTGCATATTTACTCATTCACTTGTAGTGTGTGACAGTTGTATTTGTCTGCTTGTATTGTTTGTGTTTATTGTTGTAACAATGTTTATGCTGCCCTCTTGGCCAGAAGGTCACTCTTGAAAAATAGATTTTAATCTCAACAAGACTTTGACCTGGTTAAATAAATATATATAAATAAGTATAAACTTCCTAGTAAACTAATTTCCTCTAATTTCCTAGTAACCTAAACTAGGAAATAAGAGATTTATTAGATAATCTAATCAAGTCATAACACAATTCAAAGTCTATTTGTGTAGAGTTTAAAACCTTCTAGTCCCTACAGATGTTATAAAGTCATTTAGTGCAATAGCATATTAGATAAAGAAAAGGATTGATGGATTTATTTAACCCTTCGTCTTTCCATCCTCTCATCCTCAGCATCCCCACGTCAGCCTGCACCATCGTGTCAGACCACACCTGTACTCAGGTGAGTAGCATCATGTGCGATGACGTGCCGCCGTCAGCGGTGTGTGAAGTGCATCTCATGCGAACGTTTCCGCAGCCTGGCACCTACTGCGTCAACATCACCCTGGAGGACTCCAGGAGCCTGACCGTGACCACCACCACCGTCACCATCAACAAGTCCCAGGATGCACCTGGTCGGTCACACAAAGACATTTATTATATCTTATATCCTACGCATGTTCATAATCTATGAGCAGCAACAGATTGATGTTCTCTGTCCGTCCCTCTAGTGCCCAAGACCTCACATGCTGCAGGGGTGGTGCTCTCCTCCACCGCTGTGCTGGTGGCTGCCTTTGCATTCATTGCCTATCTGGCCTGCAAGTGAGTACTCTTAAAAGTTTGTGCTTCCACATGCACACGATATGTCCAAGCGTCTAATTTTTCTCTTTTCTATCCTTTCAATTCCTTATCTCCCTCCTCCCTCTCCACAGACGTTACAAGGTGTACCGTCCCATTCGTAGGTCACTGGTGGAGGACGCCCACGGCCCCGCTGGGGTCGGAGGTCGCATGGTCCGTTTGAAGGAGGCGCTCTTCCCCTCCAACGAGGAGAGCCATCACCTGCTGACTGAGAGACGCCCCCTGCAGGCTTGATAATGCTGCACCAAAGCAGTCCTGCCCTCCTCAATGGCAAAAATACTGAAGAAAAATCACCATTGACATATGCAAATGTATGCACGTTAAATCATTAAAAGGTCTAGATAACAGGAATACATTCATATCTGTAGAAAAATATTAGTAAATAATACTGATGTCTGTGTCTTAATTTAGTTGTTAGAGTGTTGGCTACAGCAGTATCAAGGCAGTATATGATTGATTTACTAAAGAGGCTGTTAAATGTCTGCGTTTGAGCCAATTTCATGTCAAATGCTGCTTCACAGTACCGTGCCTTACACCGTCATAATAATCAGTATGAAATCCTTGAGATGGTTCTCCAATATATTACATATACGAGTGACACTGCATGCTCTTCCTCGGTCGAGTGAATTGAAATTCGAGTTTTAAACTGCAAGACACAAAAACTAATTCAAGGAACTCACTGGAAATGTGACCTGAGGACTAATAAAGGTTGTGAACTAACCACTAATCTTTTGAAGACATTCAGTCATTTCTCTCCATGTCTGTATGATATGATTTCTTTGACCAACCTTGCTTTAGTGCACAATCACAAATGACCCACAGATGATGCAAGGTTTGTTGGTTTTCTTTACTATTCACTTGAATGATTTTAAATCAAGGCTGAAGCTTTTGAAAGCCTGTGACGGCAACATATCCACCAAGATAACTTTCCTGTAACCTTTAACAGTGAGACTAAAGTGTTTCACACCCTCACCAGCATACACACTCTGATCAGCCATAACATTATGACCAATGACAGGTAAAGTGAATAACATTGACTATCTCGTTACAATGGCACCTGGCAGTGGGTAGGATATATTAGCCAGCAAGTGAACATTTTGTCCTCGAAGTTGATGTGTTGGAGGCAGAAAAAATGGGCAAGCGTTTGGATGTGAGCAACTTTGACAAGGGCCAAATAGTGATGGCTAGACGACGAAAATTGTTAAACTAATAGTTTTATTTTATTTTAATTTTGACTTTTCAATTTCATTTTAGTTTTAGTTAGTTTTTCCAGAAAGATTTAGTTTTACAGTAGTTTTTGTTAGGGCCAGGAATAATGTCTCAGGCATAATGTCTACATACATATAAATTACATGGTTGGAGAACATACCATTAAACCATAAAGTTTATTGTTTAATCTTCACGCTACTTTAGTGTCTGATGTGAAGCAATTGCAGCATAGCGCCGCCTCCTGGAAGGTCAAGTCCTTTCAAATTTCTGTGGTTGAATGTCACGAGAGTTAACGGAAATTTATGCCGTCTTCCTGTTTAGGTTGATATATTATAGTTAAAAACTAAAACTGGAATGAATTTACATTCATTTTATTAGTTTTTAACCAGGAAATATAGTTTAGTATTGTTTTTTCCTGAAGGATTTACTTTTTATTTAGTTTCAGTTTACTAAAAGCATTTTTCACTGCTTATTTTCGTTTTGAGTTTACTATAATAACCGAGAACAGCAGTCTTCCTGGTTTGTGCCATAAGCAATCTACATTAATATTTAATCCAGTATATTTCTTGCAATATCAGATTATGGCCCACAATATAAAGCTTGCCAGTCAGTCATCTTTAGAAAAATAATTCTAAAAAAAAATGACAAACGCCACAATTTAATTATTTTTTTTATTCAGAGGCATTTGACAAGTGGAGCTGTGTGTGAAGGGGAGGTGAAGGGGCACAAGCATGGTTGCAGAGAGGGGGAGAAGGGAATATCATGCTGAAGTTAGATCACTTTTCCAAAAAACTCAGAGACCCAGTCCCTCATATCTGTCTCATACCAAGATGTTCCACGTTACACAGCCAAGAAATGCTAACAGAAGAAAATAGCTACCAAATCAGCGAGTGAGTGTAGCATCGGTGAAAAGACAAAAGGGAAAAAAAAGACAGGACTTGTATCTATTTTGAAGTCTTACAAATCAGAAACAAAAAAAGGCAGGCCCTTTTTTTTAAAAAACTGTATTTTCTCGTTTTAACTATTGAATGCAAAATCAAACACGTGATTTGACCTTTTTTCACAAAAAACCCAAGCAAAAGTTCAAATACATGTAAGCCACACCACCAAAAATAGAAAGCAGAAAGAAATAACCATCGGTTTGAGAATTTCAATTAAGCCAAAAAGAGAGTACATATAAACACTGGCAAAAGAAAATATTTTTTGATCACTTTCGATTATTCTCTCAATTCTAAAGAGTACATGATTTTTTAGTTTTCATTCATATCTGGGGAAGCACGGGGAGGCGTAAAGGAGGGGCGGGGGGGCTAAATCCTAACAAATAGAAGAATGCCTCTACTTCAAATACGTGTCTAAAGAGGTAGATCAAAACAAACTGCGGAGGAGGGGAAAGGGGTGGAGAGGGTGGTTTGGCAGGAAGGAAGCGGGGAATCGGGGGGCGTCGGGGAGATTTTTAAGTATCACTTGTGCCCCTCAGTGAAGCGCGGTTGTTAGGATGGCGCGCCCATGTAGAAAGAAGTGTTCGGGGGGGACTGAGGTATCAATGCGCGCTGGCGCTCAGTGGGGGCAGGGTGGGGTGCCTCGTGCCACAACAACCCCCCACCCCCTCAGCTGAGGTAGACGGCGTTCTACTGTGGAAGCATGGATACACTCGAGCACTTTTACCACAATCAACATATTTACATTCGGCATGAAGAGACAAATGAAATAAAAATTGTATATTTAAGTTTTGGATTCCTTTCCTCTTTTGTTGCCCCCCAAAAGTCGGGGGTTCATTCAGTATCTTGTGTGCCTTTTCTGGCTCGTTTTCCCTGTTTGAACAACAAATTGAAACATCAAGTTGTGGGTTACAGAGAATGTCTTTAAATCATTTTCCTATAGCGCAAAAAAAAAAAAAAAAAAAAAAGATGCGTCTATCAGTGTGACTCCCCCTACCCTCACCATGCAGTGAACGACGTTACCATTGACTTGATGGCCTGGCTACAAGGGCCACTCCGAACTGACAAAGCTTGCTCTATGAAAATAAACCTAGTCGGGCTTTGGACCTTGCTAAGACGCCATCGTCAAGAAGGTGGCTGGGAACAGAACAGACAAAAAAAACAGACGCTCTGCTGACTGTAGGGCAGCTAGAGAGAGGACCAGTACAGTCCACACTGCGCTGCCCTGACCACAGCCCTCCTAGGAAGGCAAAAAGGATTCTTTTGACAAATTAAAGTACCAATAACAATGTCAATCCCAAAACTAAATGGCACTGCTGCAATTATGTACGGTTGGCATTATTTGCATGTCTTAGTTGGTTTGTACGTTTTTTTTTCAGAAGATGGTGGACCCTCAGGGGAAAAACTGAGGCGATTTTCTCTCGATACTCCTGTCAGCCGCCAGCTGAGGGGGCGCCAACTCTTGCTCAGGGGCTGCTATGTACAAATAGACTTTATGTACAGGGTCATCTTAAGTCACACATACACATGAACAATGCCGCCTAAAGCACCAGAGTTGAAGGCAAGGTCAGTTGGCAGCTGACCAAATTTTAAATTTTCTTAAAAAAATAAAAATGTTCAAAGACTATCAGCTTTATAAAGTATACAAAATACCACAAAAGCAAAATAAAAAAGAAAGGAACATTTTTTTCATATATATATAATCATTTTTCTTTTCTCTTCTGAG
Organism: Adelosebastes latens; assembly: GCA_916700685.1. Taxonomy (NCBI): domain Eukaryota; kingdom Metazoa; phylum Chordata; class Actinopteri; order Perciformes; family Sebastidae; genus Adelosebastes; species Adelosebastes latens. The sequence continues at coordinate 23,674 of CAKAKR010062137.1, read as the reverse complement.
GTACTAGATCCTGAGGTAGTTAAGTAAAATGCATATTAAATTGGTTTTCCTGGGCAGCAGCAGTTCGGCACCGTTTCCCTAAGTGTCAGTCGTGGCGCTGCCCTCACCTCTAAATATATATTCATCTATGTATATAGGTCTATCTATAAAATGCATCCAAATTTATAAAATGCCACTATCATTACAAGGGCAGGACGCCCAAATATAATCCACCCTTTCAGGGGTCCTGTCCTGAAACAAGAATCTTTCCCCTAAATATGGCCCACCCAATCTGAGCCAACCCTCCCCCAAAATAAACCTCTCTGTTGGTCCAACCAGGACCTTGATAGCAATGCCTTTTCCTTTCCACAGAAAACTCATGAGAAAGCTTCATCAACCAATTAAACACTAAAAGAAAAAAAAAGAAAAAAAAAAAAAAAGACTAAATCTGAAGTCAACCAAAACATCTTGTCAGGTTTGAAGTACCACATCAAGGAGGTGATAGGAGGGGGATCCTTATTTCTTCTTTGTGTTTCTAGTGTAAAAAGAGGACAAAAAAAAAATTCAACACACCCGTGGGGGAGGGGGGAAGGGGGAGAGGAGAGCGGTCGAGGGGTGCGTACATGTGAGGGCAGGTGACGTTTGTTGGGAGCCCTCAGAAGTACATTCTCACAGAGATGCAGAGAGGTGAGGTGGGTGGAGATCTCTTATTAGCCACACTAGAAAGTTCATCAAGTAAGACAAGGAGGGGTGGATGTTTGGTTGGGTTTTGATAACCTTTGACCCCCCTGAGATGAGCATTACGACCCCTCGTCTTCCTTCTTCTCCCCCCTGGACACTGCTGCATCTGTCCATCTGTCGAGTCTTCTGGCAGATCCAGTCACCGTTCCTCCAGGTCCGCTGGAGCTTTACTTTCTGCGGGGCTGTGGAGGTTGGGCTCCAGATGTGGGCTTGGGCTGCTGCTGCCTCCTCACCTGGGTCAAGATCTCCTGGATCTTTCTCTGGGCCAGCTACAGGACATGAGAACATGTTAAGATCTCAAATCACAGCACAAAGTAATCAAATTAAGGGCGCTTTCACAAGACAATATTTAGTCCGTTTTAATCAAACTTGGTGCGGTTCATTTTGGGAAGTTGTGAACGCAGTAATCGTACTCTGGTGTGGACCTAAACAACCAGTATGAGACCGCTTGCAAGAGGTGGTCTCAGACTGTTTCCAAGCGAACCAAAACTCAGGCTGCGTATGCTGCCATTTGTTGAGATGGACACAGGTAACCAACAAGTTAAAGCTTCAGTAGGCAGAACGTTTTTGGCATCATTGAGCAAAATTTCCATAATAACCTTTCAGCATATTGTAATTCAAGTGTTCGGATAGAAAACTAGACTTCTGCAACTCCTCATGTCTCTGTTTTCAGGCTTTAAAAAAATCTAGTGCCTGTTTGACAGTTTGATCGGAGTTTGCAAGTGATTGACAGCTGCTCAGAGACGTCAGGCTCCAGCTAGGCTCTGATTTGTTGTTTTCATCCAGTATGTGAAATCTTGCAGATGCCATTAGGAGCACCGGAGGACACAGAGACGCATGATTTTTTTTTTCAGATTACCTGTCTCACGCACTACTGTCAGGACTTAGTGTTTTATAAAAATTACTTTTTTTAAATCATATTTTCTCCAATTCTACACACTGCTTCTTTAACATGAGTGGGAGAGGACTGACCTGGACTTCTGCATCTCGACAGCTGGGCCAAAGAGAACTTGCAGAATATGCTAAATGAAGTCAACAAATATAGTGACGTTTATAAAGTCAGTCGAGATAAACTTGTGGAGAAGGGATTTGTGCGCACAGTAGATCAGTGATCGAGTCAAAGTGGAAAAACTTCGACAGCAATATTTCAGAGTCTGCGATTCCCTGCATAGAAGTGGCATCTCTCAAGACAAAAAAGATAAATCTGCTCCTATGGACATGCCCCTCAGCTAATTATTTTTTATTTGGTCCGCTTTAATTTGTGCACTGTGAAACCAAACCAGACTAAATAGAAAACAAACCAAAAATATCACTGTGATTTGGACTAGGCAAACGGACGATGGCTTGTGAAAGCGCCCAAAGAGTCCTTAAAAAGGATCTTATAATGATATCCTAAAGTGATGTCTTAGGGTCAGTCCATGCTCTGCTCAGCATGTACAGGATATCAACTGACTCTCTGTTTGCCCCAAAGCAGCTAACTGCAAGGACCTTTATTCAAATACAGAGCTGAAGAGAGACAACTTAAGTGTCTCTGGGGCTTCTGCCTTCTTGAGGCACTATACATCCTCTATTCCTTTAGAAAAACTCACCTGGCATGCAAAGAAGTGTCCGCTGATCTTAACTACAACCTGGTCATTCTCATCAGGCGTCTGGTCCCTGGGCACCACCACCTCCGCACAGGACAGGTTCTGCAGGTCGTTTACCTGCAGCCACAATAAAGAGATCACAGAGTTGGATACAAACACCACTATTTGAAAGCTTCATTTTTCATTTGTTGGAACAAACTATTGCCAAGTTAAGCTTTGCAAAATTCTTCTGGCTTGGGTTTGTTCAGATAGTGTAGCGATTAATGAATTGGTGCCCTTTTTTTTACCGTTTTTCCACCTTTCCCGATGACTCGTCCAGCAGCAAAGGAAGGGACCTTAATGTGAGCCTCCAGCTTAACCTCTTCCTTCGGTCCAAAGAAATTCTCTTCCTTCAGCTTGCTGAAGATGCGACACTGAGCCTGCAGCCGGAAGAGAACAGATTACTCATGGTGCACTTAGGAGATGGGACATTTTTCCAGAATAAAAATAAAAACATACGGGCTGTAAAGAGCCAATAACATACTAACAAAAGCTGTAAATGAAACAAGAAAATTCTGAGTGCAAAATAAGTCCAACAGCTGCTGCCATCAAATTCAACTATGTGGCTCGATTCTTTTATTTCTACTGTTTTATGTGTTGATATGGCTGTGAAGAGGTACAACACCTTAAACTGAGCCTCTGGCGGTCCAGCGATGATGACCATCCTCGTTGTTCCGGTACCCAGATCTTCTACGGGGGCGATCTGAAGGAGAGCACACAGCCAGCATTAAATAATAATAATAAAAACAGCAACCTTCACTTCCAATTCCCATCAGTCAAGGGACAAGAGGTAGACAGCCGGTATAGACACGTTATCATTGAGATTCCGAACTTCACTTCCTGTCCGTCACTCACCTTAATTGAGGCTCCGGCAAAATGTGACAGCTGTTTGATGTGTTGACCCTGTTTTCCAATGATGGCTCCCACCGCTAGCGCAGGGATGAACAGGTGAACCGTCTCCGACTCTGGGTGTCCCTGCTGGGTATAAACACGTTAGTGACCAGGAGATCACGCAGACTGTAACTGCCGACCACTTGCTTCAGCCACCAATGCACAAATTCAAACAGTGGATCAAGCAAGAGCTGTTTAATTCTTCAAGTTATGTTGGAGCTCATCATACTCTAAGGTCGTTACATCCATTTCTTACCTGTGGGTTCTTACTTAGTTCTGTAGGAGAGCACACTGTATGTTCCCAACGCCACAGAGTTTAATCCGTTTTACTGCTCAGAATGAAACTGAGAACCCCTTTGCTAAATGGTTTAATATATAGACCATTTCAACATAATTGCATTGCTAGGCAACAGCTTGGGTCCATGTTTACTTCCTGTCAGCTTATGTCATTCACACAGACCGGGGCTTCGTCCGAAATCACATACTATGCACTACATAAGCAAATGTGTGTAAAATCGTTCGACATACTTTTGTGTGACAGTAGTATGTATATTTTCAGACGCCTCCTTGCCTGCTGGAGACGTGTAACCACGGTAACCCTTGCCAGCCACATGTGTCCAAAACAATGATTGGTGAGAATCAAAGTCTGAATTGATTTCAAATATATATTACGCCTCGCAAAGTGAAATCTTATGTTTACACTTATATTGAAGTGTTATTGACATTACAGAGCTGTCCGTCAACATCTGTTATGAACGTTGTCGTCACTACTGCATTGTGGGATATTTATGCAGACAGTAATATTTCACCTGAATTAGTATGCATTTTGCATACTATTGGTTTCATACATATTGAAAAAATCTCACTCGTTTAGCGTACTAAATAGCATGTTAGTATGGAATTTTGGACGAGATTTCACAGACCGGAGGAAAGCAACCAATCAGAGCCGAGCTGGAGCCTGCCGTCTCTGAGCAGCTGTCAATCACTCACGAACAATCAATATTCTGTTACTGTAATGCCGATTTCTGGCCTCAAATGTTTTCAGAAACATCTTGGATAGTGAGTAGTGAATGAGTGAATGATTTCGGACGCAGCCATACACTGCAACAGGAAATAAACTGGGAATATTTGGAATGTTTACGTTTGCAACGGTGAAATGGTCGATAGGACACTCTGGTCTGTTATCAAAAGCCACACTCTTAAGGGTGCCTGCACATCAGGGACCCAGGCCCGGATCAGAGTACACTTGACCCCCAAAAGTCCAGTTTGTTTGTTTAGTGTGAACTCCGTACCGTACTCGAGCACAGTTCGTCTATCCGTACTCAAGGTGGTCTGGAGTATGGTTCATGTGTACTCGGGTACAGTTCGCATCAGGTGTGAAATCCAACCGTACCGAAGCACGGAAGTGGACTAATATTTAACGCGAGTAACGTTGGCAGTCAGCGTGTAGTTTTGAAAGGGCAGGCTTTTTTCAACGCCGACGGTCTCCTCTGATCATCTGTATATTCTCACAGCATGCACGGCCATGGGGGATAAGGCAGGAAGGCAGGCGAGAGGTTCCTTAAAATATAAACAGTAGTAGGCGATGGGGTTGGGCGAATTTTTATTTGGCTACTTTAATGGTCTGCCTCCGAAGAACGAGAGCTGCTCAGCGGGCAGAGAGACAGAGACAGCGGGGGGGGACAACGTGTAGAGTCGGCATATTTTCACATCAAACTCAGTGAAATAAGGGTTAATTTAGACCAAACCAGAGTTGCTGATTGTTGGAAAGACTAACGACGACAGTTTTGGTGAGTTTCATTTTGTTTCTGTCAAGTTTGATTGAAGTGTTTTACGATGCTCCGCCACTAGAACAGCTGATCTCAACATAAACAAATACACGTGGATGGTGACGCAAATGTACTTGGCTACAGAACAACTTTACTAATGTGAAAGCTGAGCGGCTGGGGAGTGAAGAGGGAGGGGGCAATCGTACTCGGAGCATGGTACGAATCAATCGTACCTAATATGACAACGCCCTAAGTATGCCACATGCATGACTTTACTAATACTAAAACAATCAGGTTGGAACAGTTATCTGGATATGAAGTTCATGTTTCATTAGTATTTACAGACATCTTGTTGCAAACTGCTGCAGCACATCACTTTATGTTTTAGAGCGTGTGATTGACTTGAGCTCTGGAGGGGGAGGCGGTTTGCATCGTCCATGAGGGACAACAAGTAGCACTGTTGATTTTGGATCGAGCCCAATATTACAGTCAATATGTCAGCTGAGGGTACACTAACAGCTTGCTTTGGCAGCCTCTAAATCTGGAGAAGGGCTTTTAGTGCTGAGGATGTATCGTTTGAAAACGTTCACCTTCCTAAAAAAAAAAAAAAATGCAAATGCAGCATATTTGGCAGAAATACCACGTAAAACATCTGGCCTTCCCAAAAAAAAAAGGTCAAAGATCAAAGGGCAGCTGGAGAGGAACTTTGATATAGCAAACCCTGCCCCCTTAATCCCGCAGCGAGCAGCCACAAGCCGTGCAAAGCCCTTTGGGACGGGTGACTTACAGCAAAGGGCTGGCTGCTCGCCGACAGCATAGAAGCCCAAAATGGCCCCTCACCCCCATAAGGACTGCACTAAAGGAAAAAAAGAAACATGAAGCCGGGTTGCTAAAGACTAAATGTCCGGTAGTTTTCACTACCCTGACCCAAGAGGTGCAGAATGTTGAGTTTAAAATGAAAAACACAGCCAGTCCTGGGTTTGTAACGGGAGTGTGTGGGGCAAACCACTGCACTGTTATGTGACGAGGAGACGGTCACTTACTCCAAATGACGAGCATCCACCGTGGGCTCCAGGAGGTGGCATACTGGACATGGAGGGACCCATGCCTGGCGCTCCACTGGGGAACAAACCCAGAGCGTTCAGATTCAAGCCTGGAATCAGGTTGGACTGGAGCTGGAGACAAATGAGAACATCTTTCCATTAACACAACACACATTACAGGTTGTATGCTTGCTCATCACCACTAATCTATTATATTTGGATACCTCTTTAACACACAAGTGAGCGCTTCAGATCAAGTTAGATTTTTTACTTCCCATCTATAAAGCAAGGAACCTCCGTCTGTCTGTCCCTCGTGTGTTATTTTGCATATCTCGAGAACCGCTCATCCAATCAACTTCACACTTGGCGGGTGTGTTGCTCAGGACCCAAGGACGTGCAGTGTCGAATGTGGTGCAATTTGACCAGATGGTGGCGCTATAACAATGAACTTTACATTTTGGCCTGTAACTTTCAAACCATAAGTCTTAGAAACAATTTCTTTTCCTGGATTTTGGGGGTCCAGAGGTCTCCATCCATATAAGCGCTGCCCATTTGCGTCAGGACTGATTTTCCACCATTTTGAATTTTTGTCTAAATGTGATTTGTTTTGCTACTCCTACAAATTTTTAGCAATCTTCAGCAAATTTGGTACAGAACATCTCTGGACCAAGCTGGAAAAAGTTAGTGTTTTGGATTGTTGATGTTCCATACAGTTTGCTGTAGCTGGCCCTCCAAGGTAGCTAAAATGCTGTGGGCAGGGCTTGCATTACAAAAAACGTCATGTCTCATGAACGCTTTGTGCTATTGCAACCACATTTGGTGGACATGTGTAGATATGTCTGGATGACCATGACAAATTTAATGCCATTTGGCCAATAGGTGGCGCTGTAGCATCATAATCTAACTATAAAGGAAAGAATCTGTCTGTGTATGTATGTGTGACTATCTTCGCAGATCTCGAGAACCGTTCAACCAATCAGCTTCACACTTGTTGGGTACAAGCAGCCATACCACGGTTCTCAAAAATGCTGCAAGCACAACTTCTGAGGGTCAGGCAATCGGCTCGGTCTGGACAAACACTGCACTAGTTAGATCGATCAAGCAATCTCAGAGCGAAATCAGCTGGATTTGAGCGGTTATGTTTGTAAACCAAATGTCAGCCTCTCCTTACAGGTTCTTGATGAATTTTTAATACATTTTTTGTTGAAAATCTTACATTTATTATGTCCATTTTGTTACACAGCATGCACACTGTGTAATAAGCTTTATTCTCCCCAAGTGAAGTACTCCCGTGTTCAAAGCGTCACTGTAAACTTAATTCCAACAGAGTTGAGGAGCACAATTCCACAAGTTGAGGAATTGTAGTCTACAATCAGAATTTTCTAGAAAATTTTAAATCTTTCCTTCAGATTAAGGCATTCAGGGAAACCAGGTTAACACAATGTAATCCCACTGGAAAACCACTGTTTCTATTTTTAAGTGTATGTAGTTAAAGGACAATGATTGAGGATATGAAAGTGCTGCTGTGGCAGCTATGTTTCCAGATCACTGTTGTGCATGTAAAAACACCATTTTCTTATTTCCTTCCTAAAAATGATTTTTTAGTTATCCGGTGTCCTGTTTTTTTTTTTTTTTTCATTTTGTTTTTCCTTTATTTGGTTTTACTCATTTACATAAACATACTTAATTAGATACAAATACGAGGTAAACCAACTTTTCCACTTTTTACAATGAAATTATTGAACACACAAATAGAACATGGGGTGCTTTTCATGTAAAATAAGATCAAATGAATACTAATAAAAAAATTACATTTAGAAAAAAAATACAAATTAAACAAAAGATGGGCGTTTTGGGGAAATATACTTTTTCCACTCCTTCCAAATGTCCTCAAATTTATTTTCTTGAAGCTTCATTGAGAAAGTAATTCTTTCCATTACAAATATGTCATAAATAACATCGTACCAGTTGTCTAATGATGGGGTATCTGGTTTAAGCCATTTCTTAGTGATTGCTTTTCTAGCACCTACACTCAATATTCCAAATAAGTATTTTGTTTTAATATTTGT
>CAKAKR010062137.1:0-13365 GCA_916700685.1 Adelosebastes latens | reverse complement strand
CCAAACAGTAGTTCGTCCCACTTAAAAACTATGTTTGTACCAAATATAGTAACTAATTCTGTGTAAATCTTACGCCAAAAAGAATTTACTTTTGGACAGGCCCAAAACAGGTGATAGTGGTTAGCTACCTGGGAGCCACAGTTCCTCCAGCAGCTGGAAGAGCCTGAATGATGAGACTTCTGAACAGGTGTAATACAAAATCTCACAGTGCCTTTTTTGTATACAGATGAGTTCCTATCAGTTTAATGTTGTCTTTTATAAGTTAAGAGAAGCTGCCTCTTATTTTACTATAGATGGTAAATAGAGTCTGGTTGTTGAGTCCCTTTCCCAAAGTCTGTATAAACCTCCTGATATCAATAGTAAAGATCTTCTCTCAGAGTAGTTTGTTTAGGTAAGTTTTAAATGAATTTGACTATGAGCTAGTTATTTCAGTACTGGACTGCTTATTATTGATCAGTTGTGTTTCGATGGTTTGGATTAAGGTTCTTCTTTTTCTGGCTTAAAGAAATAGTGTGACATTTTAGGAAATATGCTTATTTGCTTACTTGTAATAAGGCCTGATTGTCAGGCCATTAAATTAGGCGTTATCAGTCATCTATAAGCACCATAGATGTGGGTCAATAGGGGTCTACTACACCCACGGGTAGGTTTTTATCATCTATTCACATGGTAGATCACTGGAATAAGATATAAAAGATACATGATAGTGACCTCTAGCGACCGTGGTAATTATGACAGGAGCAGAAGCGGAAGTCAAACATGATGTTTTTGTTCATGTGTTTTTGTTGACTAAACCTAAAAAAGGCTTTTTTTCATTCAGTTTTACGTGTTAGAACGTGTTGCTTTTAAGTCCTGCATTCACTTTTACAACTTAGTAGGCGTAGTAGGCCCCTACTGACCCACATCTATGGTGCTTATAGCGACTGATAACGCCTATTTAATGGCCTGATAACAGTTGAAGTGGGTGCACAGCAATCTGTCACATTTTTTAAACAAGATACCCGTCGTCAGCCAGTCATGGACATTTATAAATCATTTTATAAATTATTAAATAAAATATAAAAAAAATATTATAAAAAAACCCAAATAGAATAAAATAAGATTTTTTTTTTAAAATAAAAGCAATTTATTAAAGTATATAATTCATAAATAACACACCACATTAATACACCACATCCATGCATAGAGAATGGATTACGAATGCTAAATGTAATCAAACATTAATCCGCATGATTTTATCTCTGATGCTTTTAGCTGTGACTTATGCTGATCCCTCTCACCCTCAGTTGGAGGTTTTGGCACCGGACAGCATTACTGTATGTAACGTCCTCTTTGTGGTTTATTTAAAGAGCTACACCTTTGATTTGAATGCCGTCGACCGAGGAGGGGGGGACGAGAGGCGTATGCAAAGCATTAAAACGGATGAGATCAGGTGCCGAGATGAGCTCCAAGCTGACCTCAAAAACTGAATCAAAGGAGTGAGAGTGAGTGGGGGAGGAGAGGAAGAGGAGGAGGAGGAGGAAGCAAAACAGAGAGAGGGAAATGTGGAGGATGGAGATTTGTGTATTTGCTGTAGTCATATTGTGGGACTGAAATAGGTCACAAGCAAAAGAACATTCAGATATGCACCTAATTTTGGGAGGTGTTAGTGTGACATTTCTTTCTCTTTTCATAATTTATTTTTGAAACATTTGCATTTCTGCATTGCCAAAATAATAAATAGATAAATAAATGACTCGATAAATGAATAAATAAATATGCCATTAAATGTCAAAACAATAACATTAAATATAAATGCAGGCATTAATTAATTGACACAAGTTGATATTTGTTTTTTAATATGCCTCTTTATTTATTTACCTTTGTATTAATTCCCCTATCTATCTACTCTTCTATTTGATTGTCCCTTTTAATTATTTATTTATTTATTTATTAACTTTTACATTTATTTTAGCATTTATTTTTTTAACTAGAAATCATGCAGAAAAATTTAATAAAAAATAATAGATGAATAAAAACATATATCTAATAATCAATAAATTAATAAATTCAAAAGTTGATGAATAAATAAATAAATCATATTTAATATATATTTAATGGCATATTTATCTATTTATTGAGTCATTTATTTATTTATTTTTTGTTTCGGTCACTATAAATTGTTTAATTTTACTTATTTATATTATGCCTTATAGTAAATGAAAAAACATACAAGCTTTGTGCTGGACTGTCACAAAAAAATGCAAATATTACCCTTGAATATGCATCATGTTCTTTCTAGCAGCATCAATATATTAAATATAATGGTAGGTTAACTTGTTCTGTGTAAACTGTCGGCTGCATTTGACTTCACAGCTTAATTTAATAGAGGATCATGCTTTTATATCATATTATTGTTTGATCCAGCATGTTGCACTCCTCTGTGCTGTTATACTGTATCCTGATAACTTAATCTCGCTATTGGTAATCACTGAAATGTAACTGATGAGCTGGTGTTCGTGTTTTGTGTTTTTTTTTCATGTCATAACGGAGTGTGTGGGATGTAAAACCTTTTGTAAAGCTAGGGAGATTCTTGGGAGGAATAACCTTTACAGCTTGTTATGTAACCACAGCAGGTTCTAGGAGGATTGTACATTAAATTTAAGGACACACACACACACACACACACACACACACACACACAGGTTCACGTACAAGTTCTCGGGTATACACTGCTGCCTTTGTGCCCAGCACACCGAGTCCAAATAAAGACTCTACTCATATGTGTCCTCGGGTGCAGAAAATCAACTTTGCCCTTCGATCAGATGGCGGTCGAGACGCAGAGCTGGATATAAAAACCCCAAAGTGAAGGAAGAAGGAAATCCTGCGGCACTCTGCTTCCTGTGACCTTCTGTCACACACACGCCATCGCCCAAAGATGAACCCTTTCACCTTCCACACAACAGGAAGGAGGTGCGAAACCACCGTCACAGCCCCGGTTTACGGTCATGATGTGGGGGGTAAACACAAAGAGGAAGATGGACCGGGAACTCCCAAATCCACCTCTGAATCAGCATAATATCCCTCACAAAAAAGGAGCTAAAATAACTTAATCAAAGTGTCTCTGTGATGAAATTCACTGCGTCATCTCATCAATGCTTCAACTAAATAACCTCAACAAGCTCCTACAATTAGTAGAGTTCTGAACCACAATTTCCTCCCTAACTTTAAACTCCTCACTGATCCCTTTTACAGTGATTTTCAGGAGTTGGATGTAGAGAAACGGGGGTTGCTTATGTGTCTGTGTGTGTATAATTATGGGTTGGGCAGTTTTAACAGCCGATTAGACTGTTGTCAGGCTATTAAATAGGCGTTATCGGTTACTATAAGCACCATAGATATGGGTCAATAGGGGCCTACTACACCCGCTAGTAGGTTTTATCATCTATTCACATGGTAGATCACAGATAGAAGGTATAAAAGAACACGACAGCTACCTCTAGTGACCGTTGTAATGATGACAGGAGCAGAAACGGAAGTCAGGCTCTGTAGTATAGACAAACTCCACATTGAGTGGAGGTTGGGGACGATTGGGACACAAAACGCAGGGTTTTTACAGGAGGCTGGTGTTCACCTCCCATGTGAAACCATCAACATCCATCCAAGCATTCATTTTCGCTTTCACTTTAAGGCAAAACACGATCTTTTTCCCTAAACTTAACTAAAGCTGGGAATACACTGTACGATTTTTGCCCGTTTCTGGCCCAAATTTCGAGCCACACAACTCATTTTAGAGTCGGACCGAATTTCAGCTTTGTTGGGCGTCGTTTGCCGCGCAGTGTACAGGGGGAACGAGGACTGATTAACTCCTCCCGATCCCACAGTTGAAGCAGAGCCACAAGCCGATTCCCCAACGTCAGTGCCTTTTTTTCTACTTTTTTTCTTACAGTAATCAGAGTGTAGCTATCAAGATAACAATGTACTATAGATATAGTAAAACTTAGCGAGCATACCTGCAATTCTCTACCGTCCACGTCTTCTACTATCTATGCTGGCAGCTCTTTTTTAAGGCGTTTCAGCAGACGGGATGGCACAGATGATGAAGACAGCACGTTTCTGCCAACAAACTTTACCTGCCTCTGAGCTCTCAAACGAATCTTTATTGACAACCGTCAACAACGACAGCCAGAAAGGGCTGTGCTTTTTTTTTTTTTTTCTATTTTACACGTACAGTGTGAGCACATAAATTGTGAGCTTTTGCTTTACATCGCAAACAATGTACTCGTACAGTAGGAGTAGGAAGTACACAACATTTCTAAAATCTTACAGTGTATGCCCAGTTTAAGTAGTTTTGTTGCTTAAACCTAAAGAAGTTGTATAGTCGTGTTGCCTAAACCTAAAGAAGCCTTCTTGTTTGTGTTCAAAACATAACATTTCATTCAGTTTTACAACATGTTTGAACGTGTTGCTTTTAAGTTTCTATTTCACTTTTACAACGTAGTAGGCCCCTAATTGACCCACATCTATGAGGCTTATAGCGCCTATTTAATGGCCTGATAACAGTCAAATCTCTTTAAAAGGGAGGAGGTGATCACCCCCTGGAGCATTGCCGTGGTGACTGGAGCATATGAAGCGGTATGACTGCTCAATCAGGTCACGTGAAGTCGGTCAGGAGCACCACAGACGTTTCCCATGATGGTCGGCCTAATCTGCCAGACGTGCATCCCCCTGAGGGCGTGTTCGCAACCTCAGTGGCACGAGAGGCAGACAGCCCGAAAAACCCCACACATGTTCACTTCAAGCCACAGACTTCTACAGACTTACTGCGATGACCTTGTGGCCTTTTTTTTTTTTTTTGTGGTTTGGAGGCGAAAGAGTTTGTCTAACACGCTCTAAAATGACCGAACCGAACTGATGTTGAGTTTTAAAGCTTTAAATTCATCACCGAGGATATCTGGGCCACACCGAGAGGTTTCTCTCATGACTCATAAAACACATTAGCATGACATTTATGTGGAGTAGAGCGCACTGAGTGTGTTTGTGTGCCAAAGAGACAGACTCAGGAATCTAATTGCTTTTAATGGAACTTACTACTTCAAGTGAGGATGCTCTGCTGCTATACTGACGTAAACGGACAGCCACACCGTGTTTGTCTAACCATATTCCCAAAGCTACCGCCGACATTATGCATATGACCTATTTTTCCACTTGTAGGATAGAAAACATTCAAATCTGGGCTTTGCTCTGTTTGATCACTGCTTTGCATCAATCCACCTAGTATGTAAAACCTCATAACTAGTGGAACTGAAGTGAGAAAGACGCTTCCTGGGCCACAAGATTTCCCCTATAGCCTACTAAACACTCCCTTTTTCCCCTGTTTTCCTTTCTTTTATCCACTCTACTAAGTGGTGCACATCTCCAGGAATTTAGTTTCCTTTAAAACACATGGCTAAGCCTTCACAACCTACGCTTCATGCCAGAGTGAAGAGAAAACAAACACTGTCTGGATGCATGTACCCACATATCTGATGATATATTCACACTGACCGCTCACCTTAGGGGCAGTGTGAGCAGCGGCGCGTTTATCCAGGTGTCACTCCAGTTTCTATTGCTCTATGTCATCCGGCACCAGACTGCACCAGACTGGATCGTGCCGGATCGAGAGGGGTTCAGTGGATTATGTAATCCTTCTGATGTGAACTTGTAGAAAATGACTCATTTAAGCCACTCGGTTTCTGCTCATCCCCTGTTACCGTTTTTGGAAGATGACGAAGCAAACTTAAGGTTTTTTTATCTAGTATGCTATCAGTATATTAACCCATGAAAGTGAAACTAATCATGCACATTACAAGTGATGATGTTATGCAGTTGTACAAATGTTCAGTTATCAGTCAAACCACTTGGATTAAATATGAAAAACGGTGTAAATCATTTGCTTCTTCTTTTACTTTAACAAAACAAATTCATAGTAAAGTTATAGCCTGAACCGCACGGCTATCAGAAATCAGGAGAACTATTTGTGTTGTGTCTGGAGGACATCACGTTGTTTAGGACAGAAGACTGAGAGAATGAAACATTTGTCTAAAAGAGACACCTATGAATAAACAAATGAATGAACGCGTTAAAACATCTGTTCGTGCTTGACCATTGGAGTAATGCACACAGGAAGTGAGACCCCCTCCTTCTCTGCGGAGGCAGGAATGCTATAATTGAAACCACGTGTGTTGTAGAAACAAGCTCTCTCTCTCTTTCTCTCTCTCTGTGTGTGTGTGTGTGTGCTTCATTTCATCCCACTGTTTCCCAACCTGATCGCTCTCCCTGCTTATGTAAGAGTCTCGTCCACAAGTCCTCATAGTCTGATGTGAAGTCAGTCTCACATATTTTGTTTTGGGTAGGTATTTGGATTACTATATCAGAGTATATTGATGCTATTTCATTGCATTTGAGCAGCTGTGCAGCTCTTTTAGATTAATTTGCTAAATCATTTTTGGACATATGTTAGAGGTAGTTAGCTGTTTGCGAGCTCTACAAACCTTTCTATCTTTCTTTATAAATATGTTGCCTTTGCTGACCACAGTGCATCGATGAGATATTGATAGCAATATGAAAGAAAAAAGTTGTAGCGGGCTCATTTAACAACTAGCATGAAGATACTGGTATCATATGAAACTAGAAAAACCTAATGAACCCTTTGGTACCAAAAATGTCATACGAGCTTGTCAAATAAGACTTTAAATAACGCCCCAAACTTATGTTTGGTAAAATTTTGGTGAGGAAAACTGTCATGGCCATTTCCAATGGGGTCCCTTGACCTCTGACCTCAAGATATGTGAATGAAAATGGGTTCTATGGGTACCCACGAGTCTCCCCTTTACAGACATGCCCACTTTATGATAATCACATGCAGTTTTGGGGGCAAGTCATAATCAAGTCAGCACACTGACACACTGACAGCTGTTGTTGCCTGTTGGGCTGCAGTTTGCCATGTTATGATTTGAGCATATTGTTTTATGCTAAATGCAGTACCTGTGAGGGTTTCTGGACAATATTTGTCATTGTTTTGTGTTGTTAAATGATATCCAATAATAAATATATACATACATTTGCATAAAGCAGCATATTTGCCCACTCCCATGTTGATAAGAGTATTAAATACTTGACAAATCTCCCTTTAAGGTACATTTTGAACAGATAAAAAAATGTGTTAATTAATTTGCGATTAATCACGATTAGTCATGGACAATCATGTGATTAATCGCAATTAAATATTTTAATCGATTGACAGTCCTAATTATTAATAATATATAACACTCTGAAAGGAGTGTTTCTGCATATTGAGTACTTTTACTTTTGGTAGTAGCCTTCATTTAGCTCATAATATGCTTCTATATTTTTACCTAAATAACATTTTTAATGCAGGACTTGTAGGCAAATGGGAGTATTTTTACTTAAAGGGACTGTTTGTAACTTTTTACACGTATAGATCTACCGGGTCAGTTTCCCATGCGCGCTCGCATATGCGTGCTCGCGTGTAGCTACGCTGTTCAGACCGCTCCTCTGCCTGCTTGGTTTCACTCACACAACGCGCTCGCTCTCGCTCCACTCTTACGTTCATGCGCGCACACTACACACTGCAGAATAGTTAGTTTAGCTCTGAGAATATCTAGTGAATGTACAGTGGACGTTTGTGCAGAAATAACTGCTGGAGCTCCTCCAGACCAACAGAGGTTTCCCGTGTCTTGTGAAGTGACGGGGCTCCCCAGCGAGAAACGTTGACCGAGTGCCGGTGTCTCCCTGTTCACTCCGGCTGCGGTCGGAGACGAGAACGTTTCTCTTCCTGCTTCAGCCCCGGAGGCTGAAGCAGGAAAAGCCAACACTAGTATCAGCATTGATTCATGGAGAGACCTTCGTCTGGTCAGCTAACATTACTGCCAAGCACGTGAAATATAGAGTGATATTGTGGTTTTAGGTGTCGCCTCACTGTTTTGAGCGATGCTCGTTCATGTCTATTAGACCGTGCAAGTGCGAGCCCGACGCTGACTTTCGTTGACTTAACGGCCACAGGTGTCGCTGTTAACAAGCATTTCTGATTCTTACAAACAGTCCCTTTAAGGTACATTTGAACTGATTAAAAATAATGTGCGATTAATCACGATTAATCATGAACATTCATGTGATTAATCGCAATTAAATATTTTAATCAATTGACAGCCCTAATTATTAATATATGTAAGACTCTGAAAGGAGTGTTTCTGCATATTGACTTTACTTTTGGTAGTAGCCTTCATTTAGCTTATAATAAGCTTCTATACTTTTAGCATTTTTAACAACATTTTTAATGCAGGACTAAGTAAAAAATGAAATACTTCGATCCACTGATAGTATAATTATCACCCCCTAATATAAATAAAAAAAATATTCTAATCTATTCCAGTAGCCCACATGTTAAGGTAATTGCCATGAATTCTTCAGGAATATATAACCAAAATGTCACAGCATAATCAAACCACGTCCTATCCTCCTGAGACCCAGCCCATTGACATGTGTCCTCTGTAGTGGACATTTTGTCCACATGTATATCCTCTTACTCTTTTGACCTACTCTATCAACCCCTGGTGTATTGTAAAGAGGACATCCTAGGCTTTCCAGTGATATGGCATGTGTTTTTTTTTTTTTAATCAATTTGAATGTATTCTTGGTTTAATATCACTCTACAGACATAATCTCTTCATTTTTTTAGTCTTTTCACTGTGAAATAGTCCTGTAGTCCACTACAGTGGACAATAAAAATAAAGTTTAACAAGCCTAAATTGTTAAGATTTTCTATTAACCCTAAATAGGAAGGAAATCACAAAAAAAGTAATTGGAAGACAATTTTTTTAACTCGGTTCCCAGGAGGATATAATCAATAACATCATTATATATGTTGAGTATAATCTAATATAAATATAAAAAATCTTCTAATCTACTCCAGTAGCCCACATGTTAAGGTAATTTCCATGAATTCTTCAGGGATATATATAACCAAAATGTCCCAGCATAATCAAACCATGTACCTATAATCAATAACATCATTATATGTTGAGTATAATCTAATATAAATATGAAAAAATCTTCTAATCTACTCCAGTAGCCCACATGTTAAGGTAATTTCCATGAATTCTTCAGGGGATATATATAACCAAAATGTCACAGCATAATCAAACCACGTCCTATAATCAATAACATCATTATATGTTGAGTATAATCTCACTATTGCCTGGAGTCACGTGGGCACTGATCGGTGATGAATGCTGACGCGCAGCTCGAGCTGGGATGGGATTAACAACTAGTGTCAAAGCACACATATAACACCACAAAAACGTCCTGTTTTTAGCTCCAAAATAAAAGAAAAAGCTTGATAAAACCCAGTGTAGTGCTTTTATTTTGAAGACGCACTTGCAGCATTGCTCCAGTGGTGTTTTTGGATGACTTTACGCAGCTGTGTCAACTACTCTCCAGATACTAGTGGAGTGAAGGCGTTATTTGGAGGGATTGCGATAACACGCTCGACCACAGAGAGCTAAAAGACACCGCTGCTGCTAACAGACACACAGACACACAGACACACACACAGGACTGTTCTGCGTCTGTGCTGCGTAAATGGACACAACATTTCCTCAGAGAAAGACGCTGCCAGTGAGACAACCTGTGTACCAAATGCATCCTGGAAATTAGGACGCGTATTTGCTGTCTATATAATAATAGAGCCACCTTTTTTTTTTTTCGTGCAACGGAAGTTTTTAGGGGATTTTTCATTTTAGGCTGCAAACATGGACGAGGAAAACCAAGGTATGATTCATTCAATGCAATTCAGACCAATGAACTGTACACTGTTAAGAATTACCCAGTAAAGTAACAGTATTTTTTGATACATTTTGAGGTAAATATTGGGGTAATTTGGCAGTAATTCCAAAGACATTTCAAATAGGTTACTTGCTAATTATCAGCTAATTACCATGACATTTGCAGACCTTTTTTTTGTACTATCCATGGAAATATCAATCAAACTGGTGTTGGTTTAAAAATGTCTTTTCTCTTTTTTTTTTTTTTTTACAAATAAACTTGAATAAATCTAAATAGGAAATAAAATACTATCATTTTGACTCTTAGACATTTGACTTTCTTAGCTTAACCAAAGTTAAAGCCTCTGAACATCCACACAGGTGTTTTCAGTTATTCTGGCTGACTAGACTTCTGCTCAGTTTGAAGGTGGTCAGAGATTTGATGGGAATCTCAATCTTCATCTACACTGTTAAGAATTTCCCAGTAAAATAACAGTAAAGAACTGGCAGCAGGGTTGCCTTTATGTTACTGTGAAATTAACGTTATTATACTGTCTGCTGCTGAAATTTACAGCTTTGTACTGTTAATGAAAAATACAGTTTGAACTTTATTAATTTCACACTATTTTACCGTTAATTTACTGTTTAAAGATACATTATATAGCTGTTTTTCCACCTTTCTTTTACATTATCTTACTGATTTGTTTTGAATGCACTATTTAGCTATTTAATAAACATAATTTTTTGCCTAGATGAATAGACTTAGCAGGTTACAGACATAGGAATAGTCACACTAAATACAATTAAAGGCACTTGTTAGGAAAAAGGCTATAATAGACTTGTTGACACTTTTCCCAAAATGTCTGTCTCTAGCTGGCTACAAGCACAGAATGCAAACCAGAACAAGATGTGAGTGAAGAACAGTAAAGCTAATTCACTGATTTTACAATCATGTACAATGTACAAGCCTCACATGTGCAGATCAGGTCCCAGAATTAAAACAATACTGCATGAAACTGTTACTGATGATACTTTAGACAGTTGATCAGCAGTAAAGTGCTGTTTTTTAAGAATAAGCATTATAGTTCAGTTAAAAAACGGCCTATGAGCGTAATTTAACAGGTTTTCTTTTGTATTAACAGTAAAGCACTGTTTTGAGCAATAACAGGTTAATACTGTTGAAATCCTGCTGTAAATTAACAGCAATTGTTTACAGTGTAGCTGTTTACAGCACTAACAGCCAGGAGACATGTGTATCTATAGCCTGCTAATAATAATAATAATAATAATAATGTTATGGATACTGAATTTGGCCCATATTTACAGTGATTTTTAGAGTTAGTTTTATGCCAGACACATGCAGCAACATTAATCTGTCCACAGTCAAACATCTTTCCACAAATCAGCATTTTCTGGAGATTACTGACATGAAGTTGCCTCCTAAATGAGCAGAAATCCCCCTCATACACTCATGTTGTGTTTCATGCCTTAATGTGCTAGAAAGATTGACCTAATTTCAGAGTGATGATTAAGACTCAACAAGGTTATTATGAGGCTTGAGTGGATCAGCAATGATGGCTATCGATGCATCAGTGTCATGTTGTGAGCTGTGGCCGGTAGACTCGTGTTTACCTAAGGCTTTGTCAGCTGTGGGCTGGTGTCACTCTGGACCAACAGGTCCTCTCACTGTCAACCGAGCATGTAGCCACGAGACACGGATTCATTTATTGACTCATCATCATGACTAAAAGTGTTGTTGGCACAGATGCGTCACTGCAACCTGCAGACTATACATCCACTGCACATAGTTCAGCAGCACAGGGGTTCAGCTTCAGAAACTTTTCAGGTGAAAGGTGTGTTGAGACTGTGAAAATGTGTAAAGCCCTGGTGGTTATTGGCTCTAATAACTTATAGCTGCATTGTTTTTTTCAGTGTAATAAAAGAATGCAGAATAGGCAACTTTAAATATTCTAATAAGAATTTTTATCAATAGATAGCTTCTATCTGCAACTCCAAATAGCCTAAAACCATGGACAGATTATGAGACAACAGGCCCCGGGATACAGACATGTAAAAGGTCTCCGAGCAAGACACCCAGACTGAATCTTTGTGGTTGTTTTGCATCTTTTGTGGTCGTTTTGCATCTCTTTGTAGTTGTTTTGTGTCTCTTTGTGGTTGTATTGCATCTCTTTGTGGTCGTTTGCCGCGTCTTTCTGGTAATATGTCTCTTTGTGGTCGTTTTGCATCTCTTAAAGGTCATTTTACATCTCTTTGTAGACGTTTGGCGTGTCTTTGTGTTCATTTTGCATCTTTTTGTGGTCGTTTTGCGTCTCTTTGTGGTCATTTTGTATCTCTTTGTGGTTGTTTTGCTTCTCTTTGTGGTTGTTTTGCGTCTCTTTGTGGTCATTTTGTATCTCTTTGTCACTTCATACTGAGGTTCTGGTGCAGGGGCCCCAGGGCCTGTAGCCGGTGAGCCTGTTCAGTAATCCATCCATGATACTAACAAGCCAACTACACATCATCTTCTGACTCTGGTAGTGGTAGCCAATCAGCAGGGGCCTGTGCCACCCCTCACCACCCCTGTGGCCCTGCCCCTGGCTCAGCAAACTCTGCTAAGCCTGTAATCATAACCTGAATCCTGCAGGTGAGAAACCATCAGTCATGTTGTCTCACCTCGGTAAGTCAGTGGTATTCAGTCCCACATGCTCACTGCCTGCAGAGCTGCAGGATGTGACTATTTGCTGGAGCATTGCGATGCATGGCATGCGGGCATAAAGCTGTCATTGTGCTGTTGTGCGGCTGGCCGGGCCTCCAGCGGTGGCACACGTCAGCGCAGCCCCACAGACAGACATATGGTGCCGTGTGATGCCGACCAGGGATCGCTGACAGCAGCCGGGAGCATAGAAACACACACACACACACACACACACACACACACACACACACACTCGCATATATTCATGGCTGCACGCTGACACACGCAAATTAAATTTCTCCTTTTTCCCTCATGGCTCTGTTTGCAGTGAAGATAGATGGATGGATCATGACGTAGAATTATAAGAGTGTCTGTGTGCACAGTCTGCTCTCTCATCTGGAATAAACAGTGTCCTGGATGCTGCAGGAAAGAGAAGCTGCAGAGCTCCTGTTGTTTTGTTTTGCTGTTGAAGATTTGGGAACATTATCCACAAATTGGTACTTTTTTATTAGAACAACTTAACGCCCACACACGAGCCCACAGCAGAACAAAGTAGATGAGCGACCGCACTGGTGAGGATCTACTCAGTGTGAGGTGGCAGGCTGGTTGACAAAGTTCAATATCTGACAGTCATTACTCACAAAGAGACACACACACACACACATATTTTTCCAGGCCACAAGTCGAGAGAGAGGGAGTAAGGTGGACAGAGTGAGATACTGAGGTGTCAGATGGAGCGAGAAAGGCGTGAGGATGGAAAGAACGTGTGACCGCAATGAGTGAGAAGCGAGACGCAGTTGTAGTAGTAGCAACGATATGGTGAGAAGTCTGAGAGGGAAGGAGAGAGCAAGACAGGAGATGTGTGTG